>PVKM010052867.1:0-10146 GCA_004027735.1 Carollia perspicillata
GCATCGTGGCAGTGGAGGGTAAGAGTATTGTCCGTGCTGCTGGCTGACTGTTTATTTCAGATTTCTTATTTCCAAAAGGACCTTCAGGGCTTACCAGGAAAAGCCCAGTGCAACCCAGTGCAACCAGGGACACAGAGAATGACACATCCCAGCATATCTGGGGAAGCCAAGGAATTAGGTGGTTTCCACCGTCCGGTTGAGTAGATGACACCATCTGGGTGCATTGCATTTGGCCCCAAACATCCTGATGGTTGAATCCAAAAGGGAGCTGAACTGAGATGTCTCCAGGCAACAGAGAGCATGCCCATTAATCTGTGGAGGCAGTTTTTCTCCCTGGGAGGAAATCTCAAGCAGGAATTGATTACGTGGGTCTCAGTACAAAGGACATCGTGGGGCACAGTCCACAGTGTCTTCTGCAGCAGTTTTGTAGAAGCTCTGCAACACTGCTCAGCACGGCTCACACGTCCTGGCATTGACCGGGGATAAAGGCAGGGGCCTAACGATAAATCACAACGCAACAGCTGCCCAGGTTCCATGAGGGGCCGAGGCCTGGCTGTCCGGGGAGCCCCTTGATGCTTGGTAGTTCTCAGGACTTGGCAACTCACCTGGCACAGCCGCACGCTGCTCAGGCTCAGAAATCACACCCTCACACCTGCCACCGGTGACGGTCAAGATACTGCCTAACTTCTCCAGCATGAGGTGTGCCTCATGACCAGATGCCAGCCTGTCGTGGGGCTGGAGCTGGTCTCACAGAACCTCTGGTGGCAGGTTTGATCTCCACAGGGAGGAGGCAAGGTGCCAGGGCAGGGGGCAGCTGGGACAATAGCCATTTGTCAATTGGCATGTGATGTCTCAATGTTTTAACAACCAGTGTGGCCACACAGGTGCATCCCAACCCTGCATCTGCTTTTGTCCCTCTCGGCGCTCTGTTCCCAGCGCCCCTCCCAAACACAGGGACACAGCATCTCTTTTCCTCCACTCCAGCATCCGGCACTTTCTTGCAGGCACTTGCTCCCACCGCAAGTTTGCCTTAAGAACCACAACACTGGGAAGAAGGAGGACCTAGCTCTCCACCTTTCCTGCACTTTCGTCCTTGCTCTGGTCCTCGGGCCAGTCCCTGGGCTCGGCGCCTTCTGTGGACGATCTGATGGAATCCTCCGAGCAGTGTGTGTGGTGGATATGGTTGTCTCCCCGCTTCTACAGGTGAGGACTGACTGGGGCGTGGAGTATGAATTGCAGTCTTGAGAGTAGATGACACAAAAATCACTCTGTTAGTATATATGCTCGTTTACACCCAATACCTGTGTTTCCATGTTCACATTCCTGCACACAGGCATGTGCTTACCCACTTACATGCACGCGTACATGTGCAAAACACACACACACCCATGCTTGCTGTCTCACATGCGCAGTTGCAATCCTCCCTGCCCGAGCTCCCAGAGGACGCCCTGGCTCTTGTCCTCCAGCCCGAGCGTTGCTGTAGAAGTCACGGCTCTGCGATCCTCTGCTATCCCGCATCTCCCCCGACCACAGAGCAAGGCTGTGGTTTCCCAGGGCCAGCCTGGGTGTGGGGGCCGAGGGCCTGCGGCACAGCGGCCCCATTACTCACAGGTGGGAGGATATGAGAACAGTCAGACCGCTCTTAAACGTCTCTCCACGTCGTCCTCATTAATAACTGTAATGCCAGCATCACTCGCTCTTAAATAGCCTCATTTATCAACAAGCAATTTGCCGTGGCGAGGTGGCAGGGACGCAGATAAGCAGACGGGGCTGAGGTGCTTGCAAGACACCTGCCAAGTATCTTTCTCTCTCCTCCTCCATCTCCTGGACAGTGGAAGAAAGAGGAGACACTGTGCAGGAAACTCAGCCAGAGGCCTAGTCCAGCCTGTAGAGAGGCTCTCAGAATCACCCCTTTTCTAAACCCAGAGGAGAGGGCCAGTGTGTGGCAGGCGTGGCTGCTGGCAAGGCCCTGCCCTTTCCGGGCTCTGGGCTTATGCGGAGTTCACGGGAAGTCCTCTGTCCCAGAGACACACGCCTGTTTGTCTGACAGTTCCTTCAGCTGAGAGGGGCTGAGAATGAGGTCAGAGCTGGGCCCTGCTTTGCCACTTCCTGGCAATGACCTTAGGGATACAGCTTGACCGCCCAGTGTGTCATCTAGCTGCAGTGGTGGGCGTCCTTGTATCACATCTGATTGTAAGGGCCCCACGACTGAACTTTTTTTCTGTTAAGTATAGTACCTGCTGTAGGTTTTGGCATATAGGTTCTATGGGGTTACAGCAGTTCCCTTCCATTCCTAGTTGGCTGGGATTTTATTACAAGCAGGTGTTGGTCTTGTATGCATTTATACTCTCATATATGAAAATGGACACCCCGCAGGCATTGCAAAAGCGGAATGAATAATTTACACAGAAGTTCCTGTACACTGTAAAGAGCTGTATTGTTTAGGTGTGTATCTGGAGGCAAATTACAGAAAATTGGCCAATAGTGCTGTAAACAATGGGGGCTGGTGTTTCCCGAATAAAGAGGGCTGGGGGTTGGCAGCTGCTGGAGTAGGTTGGTCACTAACCAGTGGTAGATGAATGACACCATCAGAGACCCAGGCTCTGTCTGTCCTTCACCATCCTTCCTGCAGTGACTTTTGTCCTCAGGCTGCCGCAGCTGCAGCCACCACCTCTGCCTCTTCATTCCAGGTAGAAGCATGGTAGAAGCAGCCAAAGGCTTTTGCTTTGACGTGGAGAAGACAGTCCCACTTGCTCTCAAGCAGACCTCCCCTTACATCCCATTGGTCAGAATCTGCTAAGGGGCGAGACTGTTTGAATGGTTTAGCTTAGTCCTGATTCTAAGACCAGTGGGGTCAAGGGTCCTCTACCGGCTACTTGAACAAACGGAGGTTGTGTGGGCAGAGAAGCAGTAGGTGGAGGGGGTGGGCACGGTTGCAGGGCAGGCACGTTGGCCTATTGTCACTTAAGTGGCGAGAACTGGTCGGGAACCCGTTGCTCTAGGCTGATCTCCTGGCAACCCTGTGTCCCGGGTGCCCCCAAGACACTTGGATTCAGTGCCAGAGCCACGTAAACAGGAGGTGTCATCGGGTCCTCGTGCTGGGGTACAAGGACCCGGCTGGCACCCAGGAAGCCACAGATAAATCTTACTTATCTTTCGGGAGTGCTGCCTTTATTTGACAATGAAATGGAGGACAAATTTTTATATTAAAGTGAATACAAATGTATTATGGGGTAGAATGCAGGAGCTACACGGATTTTCAAGGCAGGCCGCTGCAATCTAAGCTCCTCGAAGACGGGAGGTGTCTGCCCCGTTCAATGCGCATTTACTGAGTGAATAAACGAGTGAACTAAGATGTAAATAAGTAAAATATTAAACATAAGACTTTGAGTTAATTGCATCTGTGGAGTGTGCTGCTTTAGGCTAAACATCTCCAGAAGCTTCTAACATTCGAGTTCCCCGTTCCTCTGCATCTAGGGATAGTTTGCTGTGAAGCACTGAATTAGCAGATCGTTTGGTGGCGACTCCAGGTGCTCCGAGAGTACAGAGGAGAGGAAGGCAGAGAGTGTAGGAATAGCAAGGGAGACTTCCTGGAGGAGGTGGGCCTCGAGCTGGGACAGATGCGATGGAAGGAGGGAAAAGAGCATGCATGAGGACCCGTAAGAGAGGAGGACCAGGGTGCTTTGATGGCCTGGGCCAGCAGAAGGGTGGGAGGGGAGGGCTGAGATGGGGTAACTGGCAGGAGCTCAGCTGCTTCACGCAGCAACACTGTCCGCCAGTGTTTAACCCCATGTCATCTCACAGCAGGTCTCCAGCAGAGTGGGACAAGCATCACACTCCTCCTTTTACGGGTCGAAAATGGACGCTCAGTACTTATCCACAGTTACATAGTAAGGGGGCGGCCGAACTTGGACCTGGCATAGCAATCTCCAACTCTCCTGATCTTGGACCACTTCTCATTGTCTCAGTTTCCTAGAAACAGACTCTGAGAGATGGAGCTTTGTGTGCAGGAGGTTTATCAGGGTGTGCTGCGGGGAGGGAGGCAGGAATGGGCAGGCAGAGAGGCCGGGCTGTGCCTCAGCTGATCCTCAGGAGAGCTCTGGGGTGGATGATCCAGACGGAGGCAGGGAGCCAGGCCTTCGTCCCTCCATCAGTCACTCTCTGGGCACAGACTGTGCTGGGAGGGGGCATAACCTTGAGCAAGGCATGCACTCCGTGCGCTCCCCTTGTTGGCAGGAGCGGCCTCCCTCCCGCACCTCCCCAAGGTGTATCCAGAACACACTGTCCCCTCTGCCTAGAATGATTCTCTCTCTCTCACCTACAGAACTCCAGCTATCCTCGGAGATCAAGTTCACATGCCATTTCCTTTAGCTCTAAAATCCACTGTCGCAGATACAGCAAAGTGCAGGACAGTAGATTACCACTTGTATAAAAAAAGAGAGGAATAAAGTATCTATAACTGTATATGTGCATGTATATATGTGTACACACATTTGCTTGGGTATGTGTAACATATGGCTGGAAAGATACACAGAAACTGCAGTGATCGCAAGGTAAGGACTGTGTGGGTGGGGGAGCTTTCTGTGCCTTTTGAACTTCGAATGATATGAATTAAAATATTTAATAAAGTAAGATCAAACAATTATTAAAAACACTGAGAAGGAAAAGATTGGTTAAATCATTTGGTAGGGTAGGGCCTTGCTGCTCCCTTTTCTCTGTGTGGCCCTATCGCCACTGTAATTAATTCACGGTGCAACTGTTTACGAAGAACCCCTCTTCACTCCCAGACCGTAAGCTCGGTGAAGGCCATCCCGTCCACGGTGGTAACCCATGCCCACCACACCCTGATGAGCGGTTGAGGATACTGAGTCTTAATCCTTGGGCTGGCTGCTAATTTTCTCTCCTTCCCCCACCCTATGCATAAAAAACAGCCTGCCTTCTTCCCACTTTTTTTGCTAATTAATGCTCTTTATGATCACTTATGCAACCCGCCTAGAGGTCCTTTGCATAATATATCCATCCGTGCATGGGGTGGAGAGTTTGCATACATAATGTGCAGGAATCTGCATTCTCCAGGCCCTGGTGCCTGCCCCTGTCTGTACCTTTCTTGAACCTCACCTACTGTCCACTGAGTGTGCACCCTACACCCTGCAAGAGAGCCAGGGTGAGGCTCTCGAGGGAGTAGGGAGATGGACCACAGACGCCTTATTTCCCTTAGGTAAGTGCATGCATGGTATGATAGCAGTGAGCACATGCATCTTTGGGGGCGGGGCGGAGAAGGCTTCCCACTCCGCTCACCTGAGGACATGCCCGGGCTGGTGTGGACGAGAAGGCATTCACAAGGAGAGAAGTGAAGGGTCTTCCAGACAGCGGAGTGTTGGCCTGGAACCTTCTGAGGACAGGATGCTGTGAGTTTGGATACAGGGCTCAGAGAAAAAAACTGGGACCTCTTTCCCATAGGAATGAGGCTGTCTGCTCTGGGGCTGCTGGCTTTGTCTGCAGGGCCTTTTTCTAGAACTGCCTGGGCTGCGTTGACATTTCTTACCCTGTCCCTTGATTAGTCATTTCTTCCCCAGCTAACAGTATGCACCAGTGACCCACTTGCCGCATTTAGTCCCCACACATGCTTTATTTGGCCCACGCAGGGTTTCTTTAAACATCTGATTAGTTGCCAACATTTAAACCTTGGGAAATTTTGCATCAAAACATGGATTTCCAGTTTTTGTTGATTGGCTCCGGCAACAATCAGCTGGAATTAGAAAGCTGCCCCCGTTGGAGCAGCCAAGCATTTCTGTTCACTGGTTTCTGGGCTGACATTGAGCTCGTGACCTCGCTGATTGGTAAAGAGACCAATTACATAGTCTGAACGTGTCTTCATTTCACTCTTGTTCTTCAGATGCATTTTTGCTTACCAGAGAAGTCCAAGTCGGCATTGGCGTTCTCTCGGCACACGGAACGTGTCAGCCCGCTGACTTTGCCATCCAGGGTCGTCAAGAGATTAGCTCCCAGCTTGGAACATTGCCTCCTTGGCGGCAGTCTGTGTTTCTTCTCTGGTCGATTTTAGGGTGGCTGTTTTTCTTTGATGTTTTGCAGTTTTGCTATGACTTACCTGGTGTGCATTTCTATTTCATTTTCCGTCTTGGGCTTCATTGGGCTTCTGGAATCTATGGGTTGGCGTCTTTGATCAATTCTGGAACAGTCTCGGCCTTTCTGTTTCAAATGTTGCTTCTGTCCATTCTTTGCTTCTGGACTCTCAGTCGAACATAGGTTAGACCTTTTAATGTCATC
Organism: Carollia perspicillata; assembly: GCA_004027735.1. NCBI lineage: Eukaryota > Metazoa > Chordata > Mammalia > Chiroptera > Phyllostomidae > Carollia > Carollia perspicillata. The sequence goes on from PVKM010052867.1 coordinate 6,289, forward strand.
CTCCATGCTTCTTAGCCCCTCGGCTGTATTCTCCATTTCTGGCCCTCTGTCCTGCCTTCTGGACAATTTCTTCCATTTTACCTTTCAGCTCACCGATTCTCTTTTCGGCTCTGTCTAATCTTCAGTAAAACCAACACATGTGAGGTTTTAATGGTTATGTTTTGATTTCTAGTTGCTCTTTAATCCCTCCTTTAAATTTCCGTGCTCTTTATTCAAATTGGCGAGCCTCTCCTCTGGTTCTTGAAGCATACTTTAGTAAACCTATTTTGTATTCTGTGCCTGATAATCCCAACATCTGCAGTGTTTGATGGTCTGAGTATGCTATCTGTTTTTCTTAGGTTTTCAGTCATGGTATTTAGTGTGCGTGTTAATTTTGACTGTGAACTCCTCACTTGGCTGAAAGTGTTGAGCAGAGGGATTCTTTCAGACCCGAGACCTTTACTGGGTTACTCCAGAGAGAATTTGCATTTCTTTTTATTCAGCACTTGGGCTTACTTCTTGTCTGGGACCACTTTAAATTACACTTTTGCTTAAGGATTTTTAGACATCCAGGCAATCTGGACCTGGGCCGCCAATGCGGTGGGAGCATCCCCCGTGGTTATGAAGTCTTAAGAGCCATACTTTTTCTGTTCAGCACCGCAATTTCAGAGAAGCATTTTTTTTTTTCAGATTCCTGGTCCACATGGGAGTCCAAACTTATTTCTAGTTCACCCGTATACTGGGGCCCCTGCTTTAGTGAGGGTGGCTTTCTGTTGGACTCCCTGCCCAGAGTGGGACGCCGTGGGCCCTGGGCTTCTCCTCTCCTCCGAGCCCTGGGTGCTGCGACAGTGAAAACTCAGGTCTACCTGGTTCAGTGACTGACCCTGAGGCGTGAGCCAGCCTCTCTGGGTTTCTTATTTCACTCAGTATTGAACCTGAGCAGTTCTTACTTTCTTGTCCACTTCTTTATCTATGTAATAGGTTTTAAAACATGTAACCTGGTATTTTTAGTTGTTTTCAGCTTTCAGCTTGACCCAGGTACCTATATACCGTATTGCCAGAATTAGAAACCTAGACCATTTAAGCTGTAGTCTGTTGGAGGGCAGGACTTTTAAAAATATTATGACCCTATTGATCCTCACTATCTGATTCTAGTTCTGGCACACATACTGAGGCCACACGATAGATCCTCCGTAAATGTTAACCGAGTAACAAATGGCTGCGTGGGTGAGTGAATAATGGGTGGATTAGTAGGTAGAATGGAAGATCACCTTACAGACAAGGAAACTGAGACCCAGTGACTTTCCAGCTCAATAGTTGATAGCTGAACCAAGGCTCCTTGAATGAGTCTTATTAAGGGCAGCCAAGTGTACAATACGGTATTGTTAACGATAGTCACCATGGCTGACTACAGTCACATTAGATCCCCAGGACTTACTCATTTTGCATAAATGACATTTTATACCCTTTGACCAACATTCACCAACCAAGAAGGCTTTTGGTGCCATTTAGAAACCCCTGTGGCCAGAGGTCCCAAGGGCATGGATTAGGTGAGACTGCCAGCCCCTTGGGTCATGTGATCGCACTGGGTTAAGAGTGGTTGATGGAGGTCTTCCTGGAGGGTCCCCCTCAGGCTGCCCATGTGGTGGGGGTGTGGGGCAGACTTTGATTACTCTCTCTCTGACAGCCCCAGTAACTCACCTTAGACAGTGACCCCTAGACAGTAACCATGCTGGAATTGTGTCTCTGCCCTTCATCTTTGCCTGCTGGGAGGGAAGGAGCCCGGCCCCCTGCCTGGGTGGGGAAGGCTCACGGGAGCCAAGGCTTATTCTGTGGTCCAGGCGGGGCTTCTGAGAGGGCGCATCTGTGGAGTCGTGCCAGCGTGCTCTGTGGTCCGGCGGCATGCGGTTCTCTTGGGCTTCTTTAGACTTCTCTCCCAGTGCTGCCTTCCACCCAACACCACTAACTCTCCAGCTCCCTGCCCACGGTACCCCCCTAGGAAACATCATTCACCTTGAAAAAACCTTGAGGTTCCCAGTCAAGTAGACAGATTTGCACAGTGTTTGGCACATAGGTGAAGTTCAAACAAAATGTCACCCTCCAAACTTGACCTTAGCCTCAGCACATGCTTACCACATAAGGGCTGTCACTGAACCATTGTGGTGATGGTTGATTTGACTGAGTTGCTCTCAGAGGAGTTGCCTTGTTTTTCTAATTACCTAAACGAGGGTCACAGTCTATGCCCTTCGTTTGTGATGCAATTAGAAATCTCACATTTATTCTCTTTATTTATTGTCTTCATATATTCTGTATAATCTATGGGAGGAAGTGGGTGCAGCAAAGTTGATGATTGCGGGAAATACATTTTGGGAGAGATAAAATTTTTAAAAAATCATTTAGTTGTGACTGAGGGGAGCCAGTTTAGTCCTGACTCCACCACTGTGTATAGGACCTCAACCAGGCCCCACCCATCCTGGGCCTCAATGTCCCTGTAAGTAACCCAAGGGCACTTTGTGATATATGAGGCCCCACTGAGCTCTGACAGTCGGTGGTTCTCACTGGAGCCAAAGGCTCCCCTTCTCCACTGGAGCGAGGGCAGGTCCTGGCCACAGCAGCCCCGGGAGGCCACTCTCAGGGGCTTTCTGTCCCTCTGTGTACAGGTCCATGTGGTACCACGTGATCCTTGCTGAGGTGGGGATGGGAAGGCAGCATTTCCCAAAGTGCTTCCAGCATTTGCCTGGTGGAGGTAGGAGGTTGCTGGCCTCCTCTGGCATGCTTTCTTTGGTGGGGAATGGCCCGCTGGGCACTGGCTGCCCGGCCCAGGCCCTGTCTGTAGTGCAGGACAGAGTGACCTAGAGGGGATGAAACACAAGTCCTCTACCTCCCTTTCTAGGCTTTTTGGAGCATCAGCAGTATTCGGAAAACAGTTTCAGAGAGCAGATCCAGCCAGAGAGAGAGAGAACAGAAAGAGCCCAGAGTCTTGCCCACAAGTCCCTAGAAGTGAATCACACACATAATGTTCAGAGACGAGGGTACTGAAAATCATGGGGTGACAGTGTGGGTGCAAAAGCATGTAAGTAGCCAATTTGGAGGCAGTTCCTTGGCTAAATGGCAAGGGAACCACCCTGCAGCCCACCCTCAACTCTTCGCTTACTTGAATCTGCCTCCCACCCATCAGTGGCCCTCATTTCCACAATATGGGGCTCAAGAACTTTCAACTCTGTCTACAGGGGAGTGGGAAGAAGAATCCTGATGCCAATGGAAAGAGACCCTCCAAGGGCTCCAGAAGTTTGCCATCTGCCTAAATCAGAACTAGACTTGCCCAGTTAAAGAACATCCTTCTGCCCTAGCTGGTGTGGCTCAGTGGATTGAGCACTGGTCTGCAAACCAAAGGGTCACAATGATTGGGTTCGATTCCCAATCAGGGCACATGCCTGGGTTGCAGGCCAGGTCCCCAGTAGGGGGCGCATGAGAGGCAACTACATGTTGATGTTTCTCTCCTCCGCTTTCTCCCTCCCTTCTCCTCTCTCTAAAAATAAATTCTAAAAATAAATAAACACAATCTTTTAAAAAAAGAAAAGAAAAGGATATCCTTCCAGTAAGGAGGCACTGAGCAGGTTGGGCATTGGGAAGGTTGTCCGGCTCTTTCTCTCTTCTCTCTGCCCCTCAGACAAAGACAACAAGACACTCCTAGGGGATGGAGTGCTTGGTATGGCTGCTAGCATTATTAGAACCACTGCTGGGGGTATCAAAGCCTCTCTGGAATGCCTGGCATTTATGAAGTGCTTTCTCTTCTGTTGTTTGACTTGACCCATAGCCTTCTGAGGCAGGAACAAGGCCACCGAAGTAGTGCCACTTGCTTAGGTTACACAGGTGGGA
>PVKM010052868.1:0-10146 GCA_004027735.1 Carollia perspicillata
TCTCTCTGGGAATCTGGGGTGGAATATGAAATGATTGCAGAAGTGAAATGAGAAAGTATGAAATACAAGAGGTCTACTTGACAATTTCTCCGGGGATTGACCTTGATGGAGAAGCATTCATATGTTCTCTGTGGTCTGATTTCTATACCTTAGATATAAGTGGGTGTGCCCAGCTTCACTTTGGTAATAATAGCACAGAACTGTGGGTTGGCTGTTTTTTCCTGGTCTGAGGAGAGGTGAAAAGGACAAGAAACTGTGTCCTTTCTGCCCTCTTAGAAACTCCTATGAGAGATCTGAACTCGATGAGGGAAAATCTAGACCCAGTTTTGTCTCAGGCTCTGCCCCCATCACTGCACCAACGTTCTACTTTAGTGACGTGAAATGTTAATATAACAGCCTGGAAGCCCTTGGTAGTCTAGTTTTCCCCTACTTTTCCAGTCTCATGTCTGAATCCCTCTTTCTGTAACCTCACCAGTCTACTCAAAGTTCTGCAAATATGCCAGGGCCTTCCATGCCCTGTGTCTTTGCTCCTGCTCTTCCCTTTGCCTAAAGATGCCTTCTGACCTCTTCTCCTGGGCAGTTTTCCCTCATCTCTCATGATTCCCTCCTTACGTCACCCTCTGCCCAGCCATCTGGGCAGATTTTAGTGCTCTAATCCCTCTGCTCATACTTTATCAGTTTGGTCTCCCACCATCTACCCTCTTCCCTCTAATCTTCACACAGCAGTCAGTGGGATCCGTGTACAGATTCCAGATCATGCTATTGCCCTGCCACCTTCCTGAGTCCAAAGCCAGGGTCTGTGTCTTCATGACCTGCAAGGGCCTACATGACATAGTCCTTAGCTGCTAATCATTTTCCATCTCAGAGCCTTTGTGCTGGCAGCTCCCTTGCATCATTTAGGTCTTCGCTCATCTCAGAAAAGCTTAATTTTTTTTTAATTTATTGATTTGAAAGAGAAGGGAATATTAATTTATTATTCTACTTACTTATGCATTCATTGGTTGATTCTTGTATGTGCCCTGATGGAGGACTGAACCAGCAACCTTGGTGTATCAGGACCACTCTTCAACTGACTGAGGTACCCAGCCAGGGCCAGAAAAGCTTGTCTTCAATACTCTACCTCACAGTTCTATTTGTGTTTGTAGCATCTAGTGCTCCATCATATATAGGACAGCGGACATCAATGCATACATTATTATGCTTGTTTATATGTTTCTTATTTGTCTCTCCTACAAGGCTGTAAGTTCTATTGATACAAGTAGATGCCCTGGACAGGCCCCAGAGTGAGGGAAAGGTTGTCGGAAACACTGGAGGTGGTGGGGATGAAGCTGAGCCTGGTGCTTGGGGACAGATTTCCCTACCCTGGGACTGAGACCCAGCAAAAGTGGGGAAGGGGGCAGTGGAGATTGCACAAGTTGGAGAGGGTGATTGATGGAGGGAAAGCCCTCCTACTCCCTTCCTGATCGTGGCAGCAGGGGGAGGTGCAGACTAGCCAGTATAACTTGGGAAAAAAAGGATGGATTTCAGAGTACACAGAATTTGGGCTGGGAAATTTAAATGTAGGATTGGGAAAAGCATGCAGCTTCTTACCCTCACTCACCCTGTCGGAAGCCAGCTGGGCCATGTTCCAAGAATGCATTCCCAGGCCGTGGCTGAAGGACACTGTGGTGTCTTCCACGTTGCACGGATGGTCCTGGACCAGGCCCTTTTCTTTCTGTGTGATCAGTGCACAGATTCACAGGCCAGAGCACTCTCTGGCTCTGGGGGCTGGAGCAGCCACAGGTGCTGCAACCCACAGATGGAACCCATGCATGACCAGCTGCAATAGTTGGCTGCAGCCCAGGCCCCTGGGGTGAGAAGCAGCTGCGGTGTGGCAATGGCAGCACCAGCCCCACACGCCCAACTCCAGGGAGTGAGCCTGAGGCCAGAGAACCATCCACATAGCAGCCCTGTGCTCTGGGGGGCAGATAAAAATGGAGCAGGATCTCTGGGCTTGGTTTGGGGTTTCAGTCTTTGGGGGAACAATGGGGTTTTTTTCTCTGTTTTGCGGAAGAGAGGAACCTGGAATCAGGGAGTCTTCTGCTCCCCCAAGTTGTGCAACATTTTAATAAAAGCCTGTTTTCGTCCCCCTCCAACCTGTGTTTGGAGGCAGGCCAGCTGCATACCATTTTTGTGCAGTAACACTATGAGAACAAAAGTCTATGTCTGAATGTGTAACTCTAGTTTAGCTCCTGTCACACATTGCTATAGGACAGTGGACATCTGTCATATTTATGGATACTTATCATCTTTTGAATAGCTTTCCCTTATTTAGAGCTCAAATCCCTAACCTTCCTTGCAATTGGGCTCAAAAATGTGATCGAGGCTCTGCCAATCAGGCTCATTCATGTGAACCTTAAATTCAAGTATGAGCCACCAAAGGCAGCAGGCCCTGCATGGCACTTCCAGTTTTGCTGAAATGAGAAGCAGCAGAGGTGGCTGGCTTTGTTGGCAGCGCAGCAGCACCAGCACCAGCAGTTGATCTGTGGTTGCGAGACTGAGTAGCTCATGCAGAAGCGACATTGGTCGGGAGCTGCAATGAAGATAGTTTCCTCACGGGACTGGTTCTGTACTGGGTTTTGTTTTGCTTTACTATGGGATGCTTAGCTTTAGTCATGCTTCTTTATACCCTCCAACAATTCTGAGACCTACACAGTATCTTCAACATACGCCTTTTCTACTACATCAGCAAGAGTCAGCTTTTCTTTCTCACAGCTAAGGATCCTGACTTTATGCAGATTATTTCTTTCCCCTCCCCCATGAGGCTATGGTCTTAGATGATTTACCAACTATGTATCGAGTGCTTACTGTGTGGTAGACAATGTCTTCACAGACCTCCCAGTCTAGTGGGAAGACAGACGCTAAGATTTGATCAGGGAAAAGTACGCATTGGAGCCAGGGTGTGTGTCTTCATGTTTGTGTGCAAGGGTCTAACACACTTCCCATCAAATAGAGAGCATTTCCTATAAATTTTGGATAAAGATAAACAGAAGCGCAAAACTATGGTACTCCCCTCCCTTAATGATGTTCTTTTTTTGTCCATCCTGTATTTCTCGTATGTCTGTGTCTTTGACTTGAGGTCACCCGAGGATGGACCAGAAGTTGGAACCATGACCCATTTATTCATTCAATCACTCAATATCCAAAAATCTATTAAACACATGACATGCTGAGAAACAGCAGTGAATAACACAGATCTACCTGCCTCATAAAATGACAGACCCCCGCCCCTGCCACCCCCATGAATGTTTTCAAAGGGAGTTGCTTTCTACAGAGGAAGAGCAGAAGCTGCTTCTGTTATGACTCTGCAGAAGGTACAGAGATTTCATGTTTTCCCACTGAAACTTATTTATATCCCACAGTAAATTTGTATTCATTTAAAATGGAAGAGGTGATAAGGGAGAGCCCATCTGGCTTTATGTCCACGGCTGTGTGCAAGCCAGTCTGTTGATAAATCAATATTTGCATGAGGAATGAGTCATAAGCCCACTGACATTGAGCCTGTGAAGTAGCTGCAAATAAGGCAAGGCGGTGGAACGCTTTAACAAAAGATTATAAATTGGCCTGTGGCCACGTCCCTGTTTCTGCCAATTTCCTGTCAAATTTCATTTTAGCAGATTGACAGCGCGTTATAAACAGTGATTAAGTCTTCGCAATGAAGTTCATGTATTGTGTTTCTTCCCCATCCTTCTGCCAACCTCTACTTCCTTTCCCCTATATGCTAGATTCCCTGTTTTTCTTGCACCTTCTTTTCCTTTTTATTTTTGCTTCTTGTTTCTTCCCTCAGAGTGTGAATCTATTTAATTAACCCCAAAAGTATGGTGCATCTATTCTGGGTTCAATGCTACATAGGATTCTCAGATTAAGACAAAGAAACTTCAAACTGGGAAATGTTCCGACCCCCACACCCATGTAAGAATTCAATCAGTGTCACTTGCAAAATGCACAGACATCTGACCATGTGACTTTAGTGTGTTGATGGAAGAAATCATTTTAATGTGTGTAGAAAACTTGAAATACCCAGGAGCTGAGTGCATAGATTTGTTGCTACTTAAAATCCTGACCTTTCAGTCCCACCGGACCTGGCAGTTCTGTTTTAGCGCGGTCTTTTCAGCTCTGTTTCCTGTTCAACCACCGACTTCTGATGTAGGCTCACAAGTCTGACTGTTATAGTGTAACAGTATTATATGTCAACCGCGTGGTTAGAAACTTTATTTACATAAAAAATACAGTAAAAGAGATAAAAGCAAAAGTAAAAATAAAACAAGTAAAAAATCAAGTAATGGTAAAGGATTAAAAAAATAAGCAGAACAATGAACTCCTACACGATTGGATTTTTCTCTTGAAACAAGGAGATCAGAGAAGAAGGGTTCTGGGTAGACTAAAGTTTTTAAGGAATAACTTCTCAAAATGGGAGTGAGGAGCCGCGTCTGCATGTGAAGGGTCTGGCTGGGAGGGAGGTGGTGATGGTGCGTCTTCAGTAGGAGTTCTGGGCAGCATCGCGCTGTGCCCTGAAGACAGTAAGAAGAGGAGAGTTGAGTTCAGAGACCTGGAGGGTGGGCACAAGGAAGCCCCAGGGGCCTTTCCATTGTTGAGTCCCAGGTTGTTTGTCGCTTCTCCTTTGACTATTTTTGCTTCTTTTCTGCAGGCTACACAGATTCCAGATTCAGCCTACCTTCCTTTCCTGTTTGCAGTCACTGCCACCGATTCCATCCTTTGCTGTTATTTCTTCAAGTCTTCGTACAAGTTAGTTCTAAGTCCTCCAGCTATTTTTCCTAGCTGCCCCAGAATATAAGTGCTTTCTATAGAAAGAGTTTCGTTGCTAGTCACTACCAAGAAATTGAAAAAGATAAAATAGCTGTTGTGAGGAAGTTAAAAAATAACCTGAAGTAAAATTCTTAAGGAAACCTTGTTTCCGACTTACTGTTTCTTCCATACAGGAAATAAAGGAGTAGGGCTGACCATTTACTCATTCCAAAATCTTTTGAGCAATTGAAAATATACACACATACATAAAAAATAGTTACAAATAATCGTTTTGCAGAGAAGACAGCAATGTAATGGAGAACAACGGAGTGATTACTTTAGCATGACTAGTCACAGAAGTCCTCTTTAAGAAGGTAACAGTTAAACTGAGTCTTTAAAAGGAGCTGTGCAAAAACCAGGGGGGAAGTACATTTCAACCAAGCTTGGTTCCTTTGGAGAACAGAAAGAAAGCCAGGGTGGCAGAGGCTTGGCGAGTCAGGACAGAGAAGTACAGGGCTTTTCAGGTGAGGAGTTTGGGTTTTAATTCAAATATGATTGAAAGCCATTCAAGAGCTGGTCAGTGACATGTTACGATTTATATATTTTTTAAAAGGTTATACTCACAGCTGTGGAGAGGAACAAGAATAGAAACAGGGAGTCCAGTTAGGAGGCCAGGGTATGGTGGCTTGAACTAGGCTTGAAGTAGCAAAAATGGAAGAAGTGAATGGATTTTGGATGTGGATTGAGCGTGGAGTCAATGGGATGTGGTAGTTGAAGGAAAGTGACACTAAGGTTTGTGGCTTGTATACTGGGTGAGTGGTAGCTCCCCATCCCATATCCTGGAACGCTCACACACTTTCCGAATTCTGTCCCACTGTCCTGTCATGTCTACGACTCTTCTAGTGGCCTCTATCAAAAGTGCATACAGAAATAGCCAAGGCAGAACAAAGTGTTGTAATCTCCTGTTGGTATCTACATAGGCGAAGGGCGTACTAAGCACTACTGGGTATTTCTGAAGTCCACTGCCACCCAGGAGTAGTGCTCTTTGGGTATTACCTGGATTGAAGGAGGACAGGAAATAAGAAATATAGTTAAATAGATGAAACAGTTTTTATAGAATGATCCTAGTGTTGGGCAAATAAAACATAAAAATTCCAACAAAAGATCTCCCTGTACCAATATAGAAGAGAGAAAGAACAGAATATAATATTGGGTAAGCATTATCAGTAATAGCATGCATGCAAGATAACACAAAAGTGCCGACAAGTCTGAAGAGCTTTTTCCCACAACTTTATACAAAAAGGTAGAAGAGCCCTGGCTGGTGTAGCTCAGTGGATTGAGCGCGGGCTGTGAACCAAAGGGTCATGGTTCGATTCCCAGTCAGGGCATATGCCTGAGTTGCGGGCCAGGTCCCCATTAGGGGCCATGTGAGAGGCAACCACAAATTGATGTTTCTCTCCCTCTTTTTCTCCTTCCCTTCTCCTCTCTCTATAAATAAAGAAATAAAATATTTTTTAAAAAGGTAGAAGAAATAAATGAAAACATATCTCCATGAGAGACAAGAGATGTACCTTGTGATTGTCCTATTATACTCATGAGAGACGTCTGAACTAAATTCAGTTAAGCATTTACAGTTTCAAGGGTCAGAAGGCCCATGACTTTGTAAGATCAAAAGGTCAGAACATTTGTATCAGGCCTATTATGTCCTCAAGATAAACAGAAGGTGGAGAGGCAGTGGTCACCTTCCTTAAAGAATATGTCATCGTTTTACCTTTACAATTTGCCACTTATTTTTTTCCAAAAGCCTTCCATGTAGCCCACCCTGAATAAATAATATATGAGAATTTTACTGTGTAATGAGAACAAAGGAAAGAACCATACATTGTAAGCATTTGTGATTTCTCCCACCTCCTCCCCTTTCTTCTCACCTCAGTCCAAACTCCTGTGTCTCCTTCCAAGAGAGGGGCTAAGTATGCCAACTCCACTCATCATTCATCGATGAAAATGGAGCAGAATCAGAGACTGAGGAGAGAGGGGGTGAGCTGAAGTGGAGTGAATGCCAAGATTGTCTAAAGGGCTGTAATTTACTGGCTGGAAGGAAGAAGGAATAGAAAAGCAGAAGCAAAAGAAGGGAAAGAAAAGCAAAACCAAGAACCACAAAGAATAAAGTTTAGGGACAATTTTTGGTCATGATTTTGGGACTGGGGCTTTGAGTCAGCTGTGGACTTGAGGCGTATTGAAGTCAGAGGAATGGAGTGTTTTAACGAATGCCGTTATGGGTTACAAGTTGAATTTCTTTTCATATTCTTCAAGTAATGGAAATAAAGGTTCAAATGGCTTTTAAATTACCTTTGATTATGGAATCAATGTCTTAGAATGTAAAGCCTTGCCAAGATCACTGGGTTGGGTTACTCTTACGGAGATTCAGAGTATATTAACCTTGAACCTTGACAATGATAGGAAATCAGCAAAAATCATCCATGAGTTCTTTACTGAGTGCCTGCTGTGTTTGTAGCAATCAATGAGGCATGGAGGAAGAAAGAAAATTGTGTAACATGTAGCCAAGCCCCTGAAGCTCTTATATAAGCAAAATATTTCCACGAGACAGGTAAGTACTAACATACCACTGAAGGGGTGCCATAAGACTATGTGGGCTGAGTTGGTAGGAAGGATCCTGCCCTGTATGTTAGGGCCTTTCCTAGAACTTACTGTCTGTTTTCCTTATACTATTTTTGAGGCTTGCCCCTCAAATTGGAATAATTTTCTTAAGCTGTAAGACTCTATAATTTCAACCATATATACCAAACAAAACCCCAATTCTTAGGGAAAATGCCTGGGCAAAACATACTGAAAGGTTAATGGTTAGTTTTCTGGTTGATATTTCTCCAGGTGATCTAATTTCCTTTATCCTCTCCAGTTTTCCGAATGTTCAAGTTTTTCTAAAACAAGTATTTATTGCCTTTCAAGAATTTTTAAAGCCCTACTTTTAGAATCATTAGTGTCATAATGATGAAAAACTGTCTGACTATTCCACAATTAAGTACTAGGCTAAAGACAAGTATTATTTAATATTGTCTGAGAGCTTAGACCCGAGGAAGAAAAAAAAAATAAAACAAAACTCTTGCCAATGATGGACAGCACTATCCAGAACTTATTCAAATTCTCTCTTCCAAATATATCAACTGAGCTATTTCCAATGGCCTCATCTTTCTGTAGACACAACTGCCACTTGCCCGATCGTCTGAATTAAATCTCTGCGGAGTTAAGCTTGGAAAGAGTCTGTACTGGGAGTCTAGATGCTGTTTCTGAGAGGAGCTCTAAGGTTGACCGAGTACAGGGTTAAGCTATCTAACCAGTTTTATCCTTGATTCTTCATCTTAAAAACGAGGATTTACATGCATTGCTGGTGGGAATGTAAAATGGTGCTGCTTGTGTAGAAAACAGGTTGGCAATTCCTCAAAACATTAAATATAGAATTATCATATTACCTAGCAATTCTACTCCTAGGGATAGGATAAAAATAAAAGAATAAAATTTGGACTCAAACGGATATATATTTTTAATTAGATAGTGGAATGATTACATAATTCCATAAATACACTTACGGCCACTGAATTTTATTTTTTATTATTTAAAAAAATATGGCCCTGGCTGGTGTAGCTCAGTGGATTGAGCACGGGCCTGTGAAGCAAAGGTCGCCGGTTCGATTCCCAGTCAGGGCACATGCCTGGGTTGCAGGCCAGGTCCCCAGTAGGGGACACATGAGAGGCAACCACATATTGATGTTTCTCTCCCACTCTTTCTCCTTCCCTTCCCCTCTCTGTAAAAATAAATAAAAATAAAAAAATATTAAAAAAAATATGCATTTGTTTTTTAGAGAGGGGGAAGGGAGAGAGAAAAAGAGGGAGAGAAACATTGATAAGAGAGAGAAATATCAGTAGGTTGCCTCTTGCATGTGCCCTGACTGGGGATCAAACCTGAAGCCCAGGCGGGACGAAGCCCAACCAGTTGAGCCATGCTTGCCAGAGTTCAATCAGGTATTTTTTACACTCATGTTCATAACAGCATTATTCACAATATCCAAAAAGTAGAAACAATCCAAATGTCCATCAACAGGAGAATGGGTAGAGAAAATATAGTATGCACTTATGGAAGGCTCTGCACCCATTTCCATGCAGGGCAGGGGTTCCCCACAATAACCTGCAATGTTCTGACACCAGCTGGGTGTCCTACGATTTAATGCAATTCTGACATATTCTACCTGGAGCATCAGATTCTACAGGGTAAGGGTTCAGTCCTGCAAGACAGCCCTCCCTGCTTCAGATGCTAATTGCGAGCTCTTTGTTTTAAGTATTCTTCAGAACTCTATGCTCAAATGATCACACACATTTATGTGGGTTACAGGAACCTGAAACCTTACGTGGTAGCATAGAACAGCCATTTCCACGTTGTGAATGAGGTAGGAGAGGTACTCATGTAGTAGAAATTTAAAAATATAGATAGAAATGGAAGCTGGCACTCTGCATCAGCCCCTGATGCTCCAGACTATCACCTGTTGACTAGTTACTTGATTCCCTGCCCTGGGCTCTGGACCACTTCCCTTCCTTTCCTGTGTCTTTGGCTTTCACAATTACGTATCTCCTGCTCGTACCACGAGACCTCTCCCCTCCCCACTTTGTTGCAAAAGTATTTAACCACCCACCTGACCCCTCCTCAGTGCCCAGAATTTGGAAGCTGTCTCCTCTGGGCCCACGCGTGTATTAAAGACTTACTCCGTCACCCCAGATCGTGTAAGAGTTCGTTTTTCCGCAACACTCATAGAGAAAAAAAACTCTTTACCACTTTTCTTTAAAGAAATTGGCAGCCTAGGCACGTGACTCTCAGAAACAATTCACCTAATCATTGATGCAGTCTAGGGGCCACAAGTTCAAATGCCACAGGAGGGCAAAGTAACAGAGATTAATGAGGTCAGCTGGGAATAAGACCAAGAGGTCTCCCACACACTGAGGGAGAGTGTGCACACACACGGCCTGAGGGAAGCCACTGCGGCATAACTCCAGCCAGAGGACAGCATGGGTCTGGTTGTTACCTGTGCTTCTGACCAACTGGCTATAAGTCAGAAGTTCCCATGACTCCCTCCTGGCATTTGATTAATTTGCTAGAGCAACTCACAGAACTCAGGAAACCCATTTGCTCACTAGATTACTAGTGTATTATGAAAGGATGTAACTCAGAGACAGCCAGACAGAAGAGACGCAGAGGGCAAGGTATGTGTTAAGGGCGTGGGCCTTCCATGTTCTCTCTAGGTAGGAGACTCTTAAAACTCCAAGTTTTCATCCACTGGGAAGCTCTCTGATTTCC
>PVKM010052869.1:0-10148 GCA_004027735.1 Carollia perspicillata
AATTCTTGTTTCTTCATTCTTTTCTGGTTGGATGTTTCTTTCTTCCTTCTGGTCCACACTGTTCATTTGAGTCCCAGTTTCCTTCCCATCACTATTGGTTCTCTGTACATTTTTTTAATTTCACTTAGCATAGCCTTCATTTTTTCATCTAATTTGCAGCCAAATTCAACCAATTCTGTGAGCATCCTGATTACCAGTGTTTTGAACTGTGCATCTGATAAGCTGGCAATCTCTTTGTCGCTTAGTTGTATTTTTTCTGGAGCTTTGATCTGTTCTTTCATTTGGGCCATTTCTTTTGTCCCTATATGCCTGTTACATAATAAGGGGCAGAGCCTTAGGTATTTACAGGGCGGGGCACCCATATTGCTGCATTGTGGTGCTGTATGGGGTGGGGGAGTCCAAAAGGGAACAGTGCCACTTGCTGGGCTCTTGGCCAGCTTTCAGTCATTTCCACCACTACCAACAAGCAAATTGGGCCCTTCTGGTGCTGATTCCCAGGTAGGTGGGTTTGTATACATTCTAGGACCCTGTGGGTCTCTCAAAAAAACTCTCCTGTGAGGCTGGAAGTTTCTCCAGCCACCACACGTTTTTTCAGTCAGAGGTTTTGAGGCTTTATTTCCCCACACTGGAACCCTGGGTTGCTCAGTCTGTCTCAACCCCCAGTTGTTTCTCCCAGTTTATCCACGCGCAAATGTGGGACTGCCCACTACACCAACCGCTACCTCGCCTAGTCCTCCAGCCGCCACCTTGCTGTGAGTCCTCTCCGCCTGGCTGCCTGTCTCCACCAGTCTGAATGAACGCTGCTTCTTTAACTCTTCGGTTGTCAGACCTCTATGCAGTTCAATTTTCTGGCAGTTCTGGGGTTTTTTGCTTTTAAATTTGTTGTTGTCCTTCTTCTGGTTGTGCGAGAAGGCACAGTGTGACTATCTATGCCTCCATCTTGGCTGGAAGACTCCACCTTTTCTTTGATCTATCACTCTTTCTTACAGAATTTGTAGTTTGCACAGTTGCCACAGCTTGGAATTGTGCCTCAGAAGGGGCTCAGAAGGCTGGACCCCAAGTATCTACAATGTCTAGTATGTAAATTATTGAGAAAGAATTTAATAGGCTATAAAAATATTTTTCTTCCTCTCTACTATTTGACAACCTAAGGCCAGGGCAGTAATTCTGTTATAATTCCATGTAAACCAGAGCTTTCAAAATCAGTAAAAGTTTATCAACAGGCCTACAGTTAAAGGGGTGGTGGGAGGATATTTCGATCTTAGCTAATTTGTAGGAGAACAGAGCACAGGCATACCTCAGCTCCACCCCTGTTTTACTATGAGTTGCTAGGCTCTGAAACCCTAAGCAGGTTGCATGGTAAACCAAGGTTTTCGTCTGAGAACTGGTTAAGAGATTGGCATGCAAAGTGCTTAGCACGGAGTAGGGGCACAAAGTATTTTGTTAACATTACTTTTGCCTATACTGTTCCTTTTGCATGAAATACTTTTTTTCAGGTAGTACACTGAGCCAGGTCCTTCTTATATTTTAGGTTTCGGTTTAAATGTCACACAGTTCAAGAGGCCCTGCCTACCCATCAAGTTTAGTATTTGTCCCTCTTATTTTCTATCATAGCTCCTGTTTAGTTCTCTCTTGATACAGTCTATGAAGAATTTATGTTAGTTCTTTGCTATCAGTTTTTCTCACAAGAACATCAGTTCCATGAGGACAGTATATCGTGGAAGAATAGCACTGTGTGCATATCAGTAAATAGTTGACAGATGAATGAGTGAATGATTCTGGATTAAACAAAGTTTACTATTTCCTTATACCAAACAAATATTGTGAGTCCTTTTATGTTAGGTTCTTAGAGTGTTCAAATCTACAGAGACAGAAAGTAGAATAGTAGTTCCCAGGGGCTGGGAAGGAGGAGAATGGGGAGTTTTGGTATTTAATGAGTTAAACAGTTTCAGCTGGGGAAGATGAAGAAGTTCTGGAGATACATGGTATTGATCATTGTGCAACAATGTGACTAATATATTTAATGTCAGAAATGTACACTTAAAATGGTTGAAATGATAAGTTTTGTCATGTATGATTTATCACTTTAAAAAAAAGTTTGCTATAGGACATCTACCTCCAGACAAGTACCTTACATTAAGGCAAAAAAAAATTCATTTAGTATCTCTGCTATCTGCTTTTCCTATCTGAAAGTGCCTTTTGCAGTTAATCGGTAGGGACCACGGATTCTTTAGCCAAATTTATGTCATCAGTGTATGTAGAACTCCTGTTATTTGGGGGCTTAAAGTATCTACACAGTAAGATTAAATTTGATCCCTGATCCTTCTAAACAAACTATTTCCCCTAGCCATTCTAAGAATAAAGCTTATATAATTCTTCAGAAGCAATCTTCAAATCACTATGTGCCTGGCCCCTGCTAGATACTGAAGTTCCAAAGATAATTAAGGCAAGATTTCTGTTGTCAAAGAGGTCAGTTAATGGAAGACACAAATATGACTGGATACTATTTTCTTTCCCCAATTTCAAGCAAGTAAGTAGTCAGCCTTGCGTATTGCCTCAGAGGAAGCATGTGTCTAGGTGGGAAAAGTAGTAGCCTGGCAGCCTTTCAGGCTTTTTCAAAACAAAAGACTAACTACCCGTAAGAGCCCCAAATGGAATCCATCCAAATATATGTCAACGAAGCACTGGATAGATAAATCATGGCCATACAATGTGGTATTACACAGCAATGAACAAAGTATAAATGCAATGTCATACACGAAACTCACAAATATAATATTGGGGGCTAAGCCAGACAAAAAAATACATACTATATAATTCCACTTACATAAAATTAAAAACAGATCAAACTAATTCATGGTCAAAGAAGGCCACAGGGTGGAAACCTCTGAAGAGAGGGTTTAGATCAGTGTTAGCAATGCAAAGGGGCATGAGGAAGGCCTCTAAAATACTGGTGGTATTCTATCTCTTGATCTGGGAGTGAACTGTGTGTGTCCTTTTGTGAAAATTCACTGAGCTGTGAACTTATAAATAATTTCTATGTGAATGCTATAGTCAATTAAAAGTTTACTTGAAGTTTCTGCTCTCATTTGGGAGGAGACAGATAGAAGTAAAGTCCATAGTATGTCAGATGGTAATAAAGGGGAATAAAGAAAATGTAAAACAGGAAAAGGGAACAGGCTGCCAGAGTATATAGATGGGTATGGAAAGGGGTCTACAATGTTGAAGTGTCAAGAAAGGCAGGACTCAGAAGGTGACATCTGACTAAAAAGTGGGGGTATGAGCCATGCAGCTTTCTAGGGGACAGTGCAAAGAACAGACAGTCCGACCTGTGCTTTTATTTGGTAATTTATATAACAAAGAGAAAACTGCCCACCTACTTTCTACCTTCCTTCTTATTTTAGTGGAAGGATAACACCCTAGATCATATTATTTTTTAAAAGGTTGTTTCCCATGTGTACACACACAAAATAAAACAAATAACAACAACAAAAAACAAGAATAAACCTTTCAAGGAAGGGGATTCCCAGGCACAGACACAGCTAGCATGCTTAACAAAATTCAAAGGGATGAATTTACCCAGACTGGAAACAAACTGGTCCAAACTGGAGGAAAAAAAGAAATTACCCATTTTCGCTCACCCACTCTACAGTGAAGTCAAAAGTTAAGCAATCAACAGCCTCTCCACCTCTGAAGACATGACACGCACACAGTTTCTATCAGTCAAGGATCACCTGAAATATGAGGAAAATTTCTAACAGAATACACAGTGACAAAAACAACAAACTAAACACCTTTTTTTAAAAAAGGCATATGGAAGAAACAGAGACAATAAAAAGATGAAAAATAAATTTTAAATAATATGTATATATATCCTCAGAGAGATAAAATATTAGATCCTTAAATAAGAAAAAATCGTAGTTTTAAAAAGGGGGAGACAGAATTTTCCCCTTACAATCAGTGAATTTCTTAGCATATAAATGATACCTCCACAAAGACAGTAAGGCCTTACCTAAATTCCCAGAATGCAGCCTGATGGGAATGCTGGGAACAGGAGCTGAGCCATCCAAGAAAGGAAGCCTCTAGCTGCACCTGTCTACTAAACATCTGAACTGTGACAAAACGAGTTGGGGTGAGCAAAAAGTATGAAGTAGACACTAAATTTCTAAATCCTAGTACAAAATAAATACTATAATTACCTCACCAATAACTCTTTATATTATTTTGGATACATAGGGTTATATAAAATAGTTACCAAAATTAACTTCATTTGTTTTTTTTTTTTTTACCTTTTTAATGTAGCTTCTGGGAAATTTTCAGTTTTATACGTGGCTTGTGTGTGGCTGGTAAATTATATTCCTACCAGACTGTTACTGTTCTAGATTATACACATTCACTGAGAACAAGAACTGTACCTAAAAAATTCTTGTGTCCTGTAGGGAGCAGAAAGCATAGCAGACCCCCAGTAAGTATTTACTGAATAAACAAATAATGCATGTTTTCATAGCATTCGTCTCCAAGCGTGTGGTCTTGGAAGTATGTGTTTTTGAAGCGCACCCTGACGAAAGGTACACAGTCAATTCAAGTAACTTGAATGATCTATTCTTACCTTTTGTTTATTACTTTAAAATACTTTGGTATACTTTATAAATCATGATTTATTCCTCCCATACTTTACCAGAATACAATGGTCATTTTAATCGCTACCCTAAATTATTTCCATAGCTATGATCACAGAGATTTCTAAAACCAACAAATGAAATCTACTGCCTTACCTTTTAAACTCTGCCCTCTAGTGTTCATATTAGTATAAATACATGTGTCCAAAAAGAGCCATGTGCCTTATATAAATTTTTAAGTAACATTAACTATGAAATAGGTACCTATGTTTAAAAACTTAGAAAAACTGAGTAAAACCTAAATATTGCAGATAACATACTGGCTTCAAGTAAACTAATTTAATGAAAGGAAGGTAAAGAGAAAAATATCCTTCAGTGTCATTTTTAAAATATCAATAAATATTCCATTTTATTAAAGTTGCTGACTTGCAACCTAATCTGCCACCACTGTCAGTCCAAATAGTCCCACAAAAACACTCTATCAAATTTACCCAAGCAAGCAGTGGAGGTGGGAGATGGACTGCTTCAAGAAAATAACTATGAGGGCTTCTACAGAATTATACAATTGTTTCAAATACTTTAGATTTTTACAGGTCAGAATAGGGGTTAAATAGCCATTGCACTGAACCCAGGATTTGAAAGGAATAATTCTAAAGGATTGGTGGCTAGTAGGTTGGAGGCTGGAGGATGTGGATGGACAGACTATGTGAAAGGGCTAAAAGGATAAGAATACACACCGGAACCCTCAGTAAAAAGTCCAACTACAGAAGAACCTTTTAATCATCCTTCTCAGTCTCTTTTCCTGGTTCCTCCTCTTCTTCACAAACTTTCTGAGTTGGAAAGCCTCAGAGTTCGATCTAGGGCCTCTTCTCTTCTGTGTCTATATTCATTCTTTCAGTAATATTAGTACTGTTGTCTAATCTCATGGCTTTAAATACTACCTATATAGAGTGTACAAAAACCTGTGGCTATCCCCAGATTCATATATTCAACTATCTACTGACATGTCCATTTGAACATCTGAGTATCTCCAAACTAACACACCCCAAACTAGGCTTCCCCCTCAAACCTGCTCCTCCTTCCTCCTCACACAGCCTTCCCCGTCTCCTGTGATGCTATCTGGGATGGGTGTGGTGCATAAAGGCTGTCTCTTGGAAAGGCTCTCTTCAAAAAAATCTTATCGTTAACAATGATTTTTTAAAAAATTGAAGTAACTGGAATTCATTCATTGAGACAGTGGCATCTGAGAAAACTATTCATTAGTTCCTGCTACCCAGATCCCTGTAGATGTTAAAGATTTTGCCCTTTCTAAAATCTAATTCTTCAGCTTTTCATTAATTCTGGAAATCTTTGCCTTTCCTTTAATTGGTCAGGGTCAATTTCTGTTACTTGCAACGAAAACCCCCTACTCAGTATAACCACCATCTCTCAGTGGGCAGGCTGATTCTGCTTCACCACTGCCATCTCCCCCTGGTCACTAAGCCCTGTCCCCTAAACTCCTTTCAACTGACAGGGTGAACATACAGTTTTCCTGCCTTCAATTATAATAGACTCTAATCACAATGCCCAGGCCTGTTTTGTATGATAACAGAAACTCTAAGAACTAAAATTATCTTTCACCAAACTATTTGTTCCCAAACTAGTTATGTCCAGCTGTTGGAGAAAACACAGTGAGCAGGAAATCTCTCACGGGATTCTCCCTGCAGCTCATCTAAAAGATAGTCTTGTACCACAAATTTTGATAATCCCTTCCTCTGATGCCACACAATCTCCATTGTAACAGCGAGTCTCAGTCCAACAATTAATTAATTATGTTGGCCTTCGTAAATGAGAGAGACCATGTCTCCTCATCTCTGTATCCCCATGTGAGGGAGACTTGATAAATTAAACATTTTATCAGAAAGTAACATAGGAAATGCTTCACATTTTAAAACAATCACCATGCTTCAAATTATACGCACTCTGTGTTTAATATAATGTTATCTACTACTAATACACAGGAGTATCAACTGGCTGTTAAGCTATTCTGATCACGTTGAAAAATCAAGGGGGAATTATACATGGGCCTAAAAAGTACTTTTTTGTTATCCTGATATTTCTAATTAGTTCATGATTTAACTTAGGTCAAATTTTGTGCACATCTCAAAAATATCAATACCAATTCACTCATATTAGTCTTCCCATCTCATTCTTTCTTTAGTAAATATCTTATGCATAAACTTGGGAGGTGAGAAATATAGGGATAAACAGAATGATCTAGAAGGTATTTTAAAGTCCCATCTAATTTCTGCCCCTACATTCCAGTTTAACCTTAGAATTTCTAATCAGCAGATTGAGCATGAGTATCAACACCACATATAGAATTCTCAAAGGTCAACAGGATGTGGTTTTCCCCAAACAATATAACTTTGCATAGGAGAGCCTCAGAAATGCAAAGACAAGCACCACCTAGTGGCAGAAAGAGTTACTACAGATAAACAGTTACCCATGACTGTACAAGGTGTGTCCAGAAAAAATCCAACCATTGACTACAATGAGAACAGTTTGTGCTGACATTGAGGTAACCTAGCAGCCAAGGAAAGTAGACTGGAATGGGCATGTGTGAACAATAATAACTTAACAATAATAACTTCACTGTACTAGTCAGTGGAGGTGGTAGATGCCACTGAGCGAGCATGTGTACTGTGTGGCCGTCACATTCAAAATGATTAAGCCATTAGAGCAAAATTATGCATCAAATTTTGCATTAAGCTTGAATATTCCTCCACGGAAACTATTCGGATGATTTTAGAAGACCACCACAACTATGAGCAACTGGTGATTGGTAGCTTCAACACGACAAGCTACCCCTTCATGCATGCATCACAACTTGTGCAGTTTTTTTGGCAAAACATCAAATCACCCAGGTGACTCAGCCCCTCTACAGCCCAGAGTTGGTGCCCTGTGACTTCTGGATTTTCCCAAAACTAAAATCACCCTTGAAAGGGAATAGATTTCAGATGCAGATGTCGATGAGTTTCAGGAAAATACTATGGGGCAGCTGATAGCAATTGGGAAAATATGTATGAGGTCCCAAGATGCCTGCCTACTTTGAAGGAGACTGAAGTGGCATTGTCCTATGAACAATATTTCTTGTGTCTTCTTCAATAAATGCCTCTATACTTACTGGATAGGCTGCATATATCTAAATTTACCTACCGAAATCTAAACCATGGACAGTTGTTATTCAGGACACAATTTTATTAAAACGTTTGATAACCATGTGGCTACAAAATCAAGAGTAATACCAGTTTTAAGATAAGTAATTAAGACTAAATGGTCGTTAGCACAGTCCAGGTTGAAGCGTTTTAAAGTTCTCAACTGAATCTCTTAAAATTAAAATGGAAGAAAGTGAACTAATTCCTACATTGAGCACTCACTCTGCCATGTATTGGGCACATTCACATTCTAAATTTAGAATTTAGAATTTAGAATTTAGAAATTCTAAGTTTAGAATTTAGAAATTTAGAATCCCCACTGCACAAATGAGGAAACTGACCCTCAGATATTAAATAATTTATATTAAATCACACAAACATTAAGTGATGAAGTCACCTCCCTATTTACTGTCCATAACTATTCCTGGGTCTTGGGAAAGATTAAGTAACACAATAAATGAAGTGTATGCAGCCTAACTAAGCACTTAGCTTGGGCCTTAAATAACTGACTCCAATCCTACATGAACGAGAAATGTGCTATTAGATAACAGATTATTCCTCAGACTTCAAGACCAATTGGACAGCTAGCTAGCTAAAGAGACAGAGCTCGTATTTGTCCTGAACATAGTGAGGTATAGCAGAAAAGATCATGGACTTTGGTCTCAGGCCTAAGCTCAAACCAGTGTTAGCAAACTAATATTAACTGAGTTTTAGCAGAGCACAGTGTTGGAGCTGGAGACGCACAGGTGTCCACACAGACAAAACCTGCTCACACAGAACCTACATTCCTGCCCCTGAATAATTTTCAATCTAGTAGAGAAGATGACACACAAGGAGGTCCTTTGGCACACTGAGAAAGGCCACTTATCCACAGGATTGTTTAGGGCAAAAAGGCTTTTTAATTGTGTAAAGATTGTTACCTTCACAAGAGAATCCTTTATAACAGGAGTGTCAAACTCATTTTCACCGGGGGCCACAATAGCCTCACCTTTGCCTTCAAAGGGCCAAATATAATTTCAACTCTTTATCAGGGAGTAGTTACATTTATACAGCCCTAAAATTATATCAGCCCTTTGAAGGCAACCTCAAGGCTGAAGTGGCCCCACTGAAAATGATGTTGACACCTCTGCTTTATAAATTACTTCTCCCATTTTCAAAATTTTCTTCTCTCCATCCCCCTCATCCCCCTCTCTTGCTGTTCACAGAACTCTCTCTCTCCCTCCCTCTCTCCTTCTCCACCTCTCTCCCTCCCCCCAACACACACAACACAGGCAACTGAGATGAACATGTGCAAACTGGAACTTCACCAACTTCACCAACTTTACTTTAAACTTCTGCTTTCCAACAGACATGCCCTTTACAGTACGGTTCAATTCTTCAAGTCCTTACCTCTTTACTGACTTAGATCAGTTCCATTTTAAGAACTGAAAGATATAACTGGACTTTCAGCCAAGACACAGGCATAGGCAGACACACTGTGCCTCCTTACACAACCAAAATTAAGGACAACAAAAATTTAGAAACAAAAAAGCACCCAGAACTGACAGAAAATTGAACTGTACAGAAACCCAACAACCATTCTTCCAGACCAGTAAGAGGGGCGGAGTCAGCGGCAGGCAGAAAGGGGTCGCAGCAAGAAAAAGCGGTGGCTGGCAGACCATGGGCTCGGGGTAGCCACGAGCAGACCCAGTGAGGCACGCAAGGCGGCTGGCTGACCTCAGTCCCGCATTCGCATGCAGATAAACCAAGAGAAAACGGGCAGCAAGACAGACCGCTTAACCCAGGGCCCCAGCGCCAGGAAATAAAGCCTAAAAGCACTGATTGAAAACATTTCTGGGGGTTGAGGTGCCAGGAGAGACTCCCAGCCTCACAGGAGAGTTCACTGAGAAACTCACAGGGTCCTACAATGTACACAAGCCCACCCATCTGGGAACTAGCACCAGAAGGGCCCAATTTGTTTGTGGGAAGCAGAAGAAGGGACTTAAACTCAAGAGAGAGGAGCAAGTACCATTGTTCCCTCTATGACCCCGCCCCACATACAGCATCACAACCCAGAGACTGGGTTGTCCCTCCCTGGTGAACACCTAAGGCTCCGCCCCTCACACGTAACATGCACGACCAGACCAAAAAATAATGGCTCAAACAGAAGAACAGATCAAAGCCCCAGAGCCAATACATCTAAGTGACCAAGAGGTAGCCAACCTATCAGATGCACAGTTCAAAACACTGGTGATCAGGATGCTCACAGAATTGGTTGATTTTGGTCTCAAATTAGATGAACAAATGAAGGTGTTGATAAGTGAAATGAAGGAAAATGCACAGGGAACCAATA
>PVKM010052870.1:0-10145 GCA_004027735.1 Carollia perspicillata
ATCCTTATTACCAGTGCTTTGAACTCTGAATCAGATAGGTTGGCTATCTCCTTGTTGCATAGTTCTTTTTCTGGAGCTTTGATCTGTTCTTCTACTTGGGCCATATTTCTTTGTCTAGGTGCACCTATGTCTAAGGGGCAAAACCTAGGTATTTGCCAGGGAGGGGCAACTGATGTCATCCCTGCATTGTGGTGCTGTCAGGGGGGAGGGGTCAGAGAAGGAAGAATGCCACTTGCTCTGTTCTCATCCCACTTTCCGTCACTTCCCTTGCTTCCCACAAACGGTTTGTGTCCTGTAGGTGCTGATTTGCAGGCAGGTGGGCTTGTGCTGGTTTTAGGACCCTGTGTGTCTCTCCAACGTAATCTCCTGTGAAGCTAGTAGTTTCTCCCACCACCACAATCCCCACAGATCTTTTCCTCAAACTGTGGTTTTGAGTCCTTAGTTGCCTGCACTGAAACCCTGGTTTTCACAGTCCGTCTCTCTCCCTCACTTTCCCCCAGGCTTATCTGCACACAAATGTGGGATTGTCTGTGAAGTCCTTCAGCTGCTGCCTTGCAGCATCCTCTCCGGCCCTCCTACCTCTGATCGAATGTTTCTTTGACTCCTTTGTTGGACTTCTATGCACGTGTTTTTTCTGGCAGTTCTGGTTGTTCTTTGTTTTTAAACTGATTGTATTCCTTCTTTTGGTTGTGCAAGGAAGTAAAGTGTTTCTGCCCATGCCTCCATCTTGGCCCTTCTTGGATTTTTTAGAATTTCTTTTTTCAGATATTTGTTGTGTATAGAAATAATTGATTTCTATATGCTGATTTTGTATCATATACCTTCATCGAATTTGTTGATTAATTTCAAAAGTTTTTGGCAGAGTCTTTAGAATTTTACATATAAACAATCACATTATTTGCAAACAGGTTTTTACTTCTTCCTCTCTAATCTGGGTACCTCTTATTTCTTTTCCTTGCCTGACTGCTCTAGCCAGGACTGGCAGTACTATCTTGAATAACAGCGCTGAGAGTGGATGCCCTTGTCTTGTTCCTGATCTTAAAGAAAACTCTTTCAACACTTACCAGTGTGTATGATGTAGCTATGGGCTTTTCATATATGGCTTTTAAGCATGTACCCTGACCAGGAATCAAACCAGCGACCTCCCACTTTGTGGGACAATGCCCTTTCAACTGAGTCATAATGGTCAGTGTTCTTGTGTCCCTTTGGCATATCTTCATCATTATGGTCAAGTATCTCAAAATAGTATAAACATAATTATCTTACAAATATGTACAGAATGTGTGTCAAAAGATTTATTTAATTAATGAGGAAAGCAGAGGATGACAAAAATATTTCAAAGGAGAATACAAAAAACTGCTGCATATAGACACACACACACGCACACACACATATATATATATGATTCCAACCTTCTTGCCTTCCTCAGATATACAACGCACATACACACATGTATACATTATACACACATACACACATCATATACAAACATGCATACATATACACATAAGCAAACATGTACATGCATTTGAGTTTGAAGTGGAAAAACTTATGCTAGACTGCTAAGTTAGGTACAAAAGTGGTTAACATCATACAGTGCAACCATAACTTTTGGAATTAACTTTTCTCATGAATGAAATCATTTGGAGCTTTGTGGTTAGCAGAGTAATGGCCCCCTAAAGATGTCCACATCATAATTTCTGGAACCTATAACTGTATCACCCTACATGGCAAAAGGGGCTTTTGCAGATGTGATTAAATTAAGGATCTTAAAACAGAGATGTTTTCATGGATTATTGAGGTGGGCCCAATGTAATTACCTTATGAGAAAGAGTAAAGCTGGAGGTTTAGGTTAGGAAGAGATTGGGAGATGCTACATTGCTGACTTTGAAGATGAAGAAAGAGACTGAAAGCCCAGAAATACAGGCAGCTTCTGGAAACTGAAAAACACAAAGGAATGGATCCTTCCATAGAACCTAAAAAAGAAATATAGCCCTGACAACATGGTGGTTTTAGTGAAATCATTTAGGACTCTGACCTAAAGATAATAAATCTTTGCAAGGTTAAGGTGCTAAATTTGTGTTAATTTGTTTGACAGCAGCAATAGGAAGCTAACATAATCCCTACTAGGTAGGTTTAATCAATAGTTAGTCCTGAGTCACTTAACTTTCTTTAAAGAGCTGCATGACCCCTGGGTAGGCTTGACTGAACAATATCATAGTATTGTGTTGAAAAGACATACGGTAATCTTTTCTGCTTTATTTCCAAATTTGAATAACATTTCTTAACATCTATTTGTTTTGCCAGTATTTTCCTCTGAAGCACTCACATACTTCTACACTTCCCTTCCCTCAAAATCTATTCAACCAAGTCTGTACATCTGACAACACCATTCCCAAAGCTAGAGTTCATTTGTGTGTGTTTCTTCCTTATCTCACATAGCAGAGAGTAATACAGTGCATACCCTTCATTCCACCTTTCCTGTGTGATAACATGCCCAGCTCCTTCCCTTTGTCAGGTCCACTCGTTCAGTCTGGCAACCTTGTGGGAAAGAGTGCCAAGTCACACATATAAATTTTAAAAATGGACATCATAAAGGCTAGAAAGAGTGGAATGGAGAAAAAAATAAGGAAAGCAGCATTAGGCTAAGAAATATGACTTGTATATTTCCAAAAGGGAGGAAAACAGCCCAGGCATCAAATCTCATCAAAAGATAATGTCCTTTCTAAGTCCTCATTGTATAAAGAGTCCTACAAAGGCTTTAAAACTCAGGGGTGTCCAAACTTCTGGAGTTTCTGGGCCACACGGGAAGAAGTAGAGTTGCCTTGGGCCACACATTAAATACATTGCAATATGTAATCACAAAAAAAATCTCATGTTTTAAGTAAATTTATGATTTTGTGTTGGGGAGCATTCATAGCCATCCTGGGTCTCAGGCAACCCATAGGCTGCAGGAATAATGTGCTCCAATACATTCATAGTGACACAGACATCTGGTCAATCATTATTCAGCAACTATTCACTGAGTCCATTCTTGGTGACAAGCGCTCTAGTAAATTCTTTTATTTTTTAATATTCACCCAAGGATATTGTTTATTGATTTAGAGAGAGGGGAATAGAGAAGGGCAGGGAGAGAGAGACAGAGAGGAAGAGAGAGAGGGAGAAACATCAATCATTTGCCTACTGTGTATGTGTCACAACATGGGATCAAACCTGCAACCTAGGTATGTGCCGTGACCAGAAATTGAATCCACAACATTTTGATGTATGTGTGATGTTCCAACCAACTGAGCCACCAGGCCAGGACTGGTAAATTCTGAGAATATGTGGCTGGATAAGATGGTATTCTTGTCCTAAAATTTCTCCCAGTCTGATAATGGATATTAAGAAGTATATTGCCAATTACAATATTATGTAATAAATAATAGAATAGGAAAAAGTCAAAGCCCCATAGGACATTTCAGTAGAAATTACCATTTCTACCAACTACTATTCTTTTTCTTAAAAAACTACCTGGTCCAAAGTCACGACAGAGAAGTGACTTCAGTTGTCATCTACCCATTTGTCTCCTGGGACATAGCTGGCTGGAGCAAGGGTGACCCCTGACCCAAGTTGGATCAATCCAGGTATTCAGGAAGGAGATTCTGAGTCTGAGCCAGTTAGCTATGGGAGCTATATTTGGGGTACAGGACTGAGGGGGCTGAGGTTAACCATAGACCCCAGCAGGGAAATAAGAGATCAAGCTCCTACAGATCTTGGAAGATACCTCACAAGGGTCTGTTACCTTTGAAGCCTGGATGTAGGTATTATTTGGAAGAATCTTCTGGAGTCATGGCTCTCAAATATTATTGTGAAGAACAACAACCTGAGCAGCTTGTTTGTGTGCCCATTCCTCAGACTCCTAGTAGAGCAGGTGTGAGCACCATGCCGGAATGGGTGCTTATCACAGGCACCCCAGTGATGCTGATGTAAGTTGACCGTGGGTTACAGTCTGAGAAACACTGTCCTATAAACACTTGTTTTTCACTTAACCCTCTTTGGCGGCTCTGGTTCTCAGAATCAAAAAGCTCAAATTAAGGCAGTGAATATTGCCCAATTAGGGAAGCTATGGAAAGCCAGAGGCCAAAGTGAGATGTATGCCTTTATGGATAAGTGAGAATTAGTCAAGCTAAATGCACATGTGTATGTGTGTGTTGGGGGGGGGGGGGCAAGAATGCTGCCCAACAATTAGGAAACCCTTTTTTGAAAAAGTTACGCCTTGCTGGGATTTTGGCTGCCATCTGTATTTTTCCTACCTAGATCCCTTTTCTCTCTGGCTAGCTTCTCTAACATTTCTAGAGTCAAAACCCAGGATTTAAAAGAGTATTTAATGTATATCCCTACAGGGAATGAGCTTTGGACTCTCTGCCTCAGTGTAGAAAGTGCTGAGGTGCATTTTACATGGCATCTCAGAGTTTCCCCATGGGACTGAAGGCCAGTGGCCTACCAGGCATGGTCTGCATCCCACCACCCTATTGGCACAATCCCTGCTTCTGCTCCTGATCCCTGATATTTCCTCCCAAAATATACCATGGGCACCCAGGTCCCTGTCTCCAGCCCTGCTAAAGGGGAAGCTCAAGCTAAGAGAGGCAGACAGCAATAATGACAAAAGGGAAGAATTAAAGTCAGAATATTAGTACACATATTTATTCCTCATCTTCTTATCTGTAAAGTAAATGGGGCTTGTTCAGTCCTCTAGTACTCTCAGTTTTTACTTTGTTGTAGATATTGCCATGAGAATAGCCTTAGTCTTATCTGGAAGAAAGCCCATATTTTATTCTTGGGATCAGCACTTCCAATCTTCTTTGGATTCTAGGTCAGATTAAGGTTCTGTGAGTGCAGCTTGATGGAAACAACAGATGAAGATGCTGCTGGTTCTACGAAGGCCAGCTCCTTCCTACACCAATGACCTCATCCTCTTGGTGAGGAGACCTCCACCTACAGGGGACGACCCCACACCTGGGGTCTTGCCAGGCCCTGTGGCTGAGGAAGGCACTTTGATTTCTGCCTCTGAGGAGACCGTCAGTGGGATCATGACACTGTGAGCTTCCTGGCCATCCCATCATTAGTGTTCAAGTTGGCCTCTTGGCCTGCAAAATTCTGCCCACTCCCATCTATATCTTTCTTAGCTGGCTTTCCCCAAGCATGTTTTCTCTCCCAAGATGTCATCATCTTTTCCTAAAGCACAGTTGCAGCTTCCTAGCTAACCTACTGCTTTTATTCCACTTCCCCACCTAGTAAAAACCCCAAGTGACTTTTGTAAAAATTGTGAATCAAGTCATGTTACCTGTTTACAACATCTTTTGGCTTCCCACTGTGATCAGAATAAAATACAAACCCTTAACCATAGTCAACAAGGGTCTCCATGATGTTATCTCATCCCACCACTCCCTGCCCTGCTCATTCTGTTCCAGTCACACTGGCTCATTCTTTATTCTTTAAAAGCTACTGAGCACTTTCCTACTTCCAGCATTTGTGCAAGACAAATCCTCTCCCTGGCAATGCTTACCCCCAGGTATTCAAATGGCAAGTGCTTTCTCAGCCTCTAGGCCAGTTGAAAGAGATTCCAAAGACAGACTTTCCTACATAGCTAACCCAAATTAATACTCCCTCCCCAAGTTACACTCTCTTTGTTATCTATTGATCCTTGAGGTCCCTCACGTGATTATTAGGCACTCGATAAATGTTTCCTGAGGGAATAAACCCTCCAGCAAATTGTGAAGTTTGCACATGTTTAGGGGTGCTTTAGCTTCTTCACTTACTTTTAGCCATTGTCTGAAATAGATTCTTTCACTGCAAGAGGCCTTAGAGTCAAAGGCTGTCATTTTAGAAATTTGTCTTTATACTAGTTAGGGTAAGTAGTGCTAATGTCTATAAAAGCCAACCCCTAAATTTCAGTGACTTAGCACATTCAAGGTTGCTTTCTTATATGTCAGGATCCAGTATAGGTCAACTGTGGGGAGGAGAGGACTTCTGACTCATGAAGACGTTTGAGGATGCCAGGCTCCTGCCTTCTTGTGAGCCTGCCAACCATAGCGTCTTGAAGTTGGGCTCTGGATCTTCTGCATCTAGAAGGCAAATGAGGCGAGAGCAAGTTGGAGAAGCAGTAGAGGCAGTTTTTATGGGCCGAAAATGAAAACAGCACTTAACACCCTTGCTGGCATTTCACTGGCCAGAATTTAGCCTATACTGCATCCCACCCCAGTACTCCAGCAGGAGAGGCTGAGCAACACTGGCTAGCTGTGTACCACCCAGAGGATAAAAGGGGGCTTGGTGAATGTTGGGAACTGTTCTGCCTGGTTTTAGGAGTTGTAACCGCCCCCCATGGATAATAAGGCTGGGTGAGCGACCTTTGGACTGTGAGCCACTAAGGAGACAAAGCTTATCTCCCTGGCAGGAGCACTGCTTCTGCTCCATCCATCCGGCCCCCAATGCTTGGTCAGTTAGTCAATGACAGGTAAGACCCCTCAAGGGACGCCGACCTAAGCCAGGCATGACCACTTGGGAGGCCCTCAAGGAAGGACTTGGGGGCTGCAGCAAAGAGGGGGTGATGGACCCTCTCTCCCTGGCTATTCTGACATACCCTGAGTTCCCACTTCTGTCTGCAAAAAGCGCTTCCTGGCTCTAATCCACTTAAGCCTGAAACTATGATGGAGGGCGGTGCAGCCTTCTGCCGTCTAGAGTGGGTTCTGGGGTGATCGGGCATAAGAAAGAATTCATAAAGTCCTGTGAAAGCCTGCTTTGCTAAGAGTGCTCTCATTCATATGATAAGAGTCTGGGCAGGAAATGAGTATGTCTCCTAAAGTTTTTGAAACCCCCTTACCTGGCAGATACTGACTTAGATTAAACCCTCAGATTTCTTTGAAATGTTATCTATTGTTTGATCCTTGCCGCCTGACATTGACTGATGAGCTTTACCTGTATTCCTGTGTGTTATGAATCTAATAAAAGCTATTGAGGAAGGGGCCCTTTTGAGAGATTGAACACCTCTCCTCCCCAAGCAGATCATGTCTTGGTAGTTTTATTCTTATCCATGGTGGACAGGGGGCTCTGCATGCAAAGTTCCCCCACAGGTGAACACACTCATGTGATACCCAACCCTTCCATTAGCCTTCAGATGACACTGTTTGTAAATGTGGGGCTGGGCTCATCTTTCAAGTGCCTGTGTCCAGGTTGAGGCGCTGCTGCTGGAGAGAAGCACCCTAAGATGGAAGTGCTGTATGCCCATCCCTGGCCACCACCCACACTGGCAGAACCCAGTCAAAAGCCAGCTCAGAAGGAATGTGCTCAATGCAGCTCGCAAACTTGCACCCTGGTCCCAGTGCAGAGGATGGAAGAATGGACCTGCAAGTGAGAATCAGACGATTACCAGCAAAGTGTTGAGCTTATTGATTCAATAGAGATAACCAAGAGGCTGCAAACCTCAGGTGACTTCAGGTTATTTTTCTAAAGCCTTTGTAAGAACCCTTCCTCTAAGGGAGCAATCTTCAGGAATCTATTCACATTTTCAGAAAAGCAAGAAAAACAACAAATGTTATTGTATTTGGGAAAAGTATTCTAACCACTTGGAAAAGCCATAAAATAACAAATCAAAAAATTAGAGAACAACAAGAACCACAATGTTCAGTTCTTTCCAACTCAAGAGAGGAGAGGAGAGCAAGCAGAATACACTACCTTCAATGGGAACAATGCAGGAGGGACAGGCACCATTCTGGTTCCCAATCCTTTGGGTGAGCTTGATCATATGACCTCAGCAGATCCAAAGGAGTCTGGGAAATGTAGTCCCTACCAGGCAGCCACATACCCAGAGAAAACCCAAATGGTGGGGGTTATTATTAAAAGGAGAAAGGAAAATGGGTATTAGGGGACAAAACTCAGTTTCTCCTCCAATCTTGGACTGTGTCACATGAAGAAAGGAACATTTTGGTCTTTTTGGTTCAGAGGTAGAGATGGGTACTGTCCCACCAAGACCACACAAAAATGAGGAATTTGTTCCCATAATGCAGGGGATGAGGGTGGAAGCAGGACCCCAAAACTACAACCATTGTCAACTGTTGCTGTCTTGGCAGTTACATTCCAGGAGAAGGGGGCCTTAATTGGCAGGAGGAAATAAGTGGTTATTTTCTTATGAAATCCAAATAAAAGTTCCTGCTAATCATATCATTCTAGCTATATTTATCTTCCCAGTGGTTGTCTCACAGTCATTCTTCAAACTCTCCTTCCTTAGAGCACATAGGGTAGTAAATAGCCTTCTGGACAGGGAGAAGGTGTCTGGGTATCTGGCGCCAAAGCACTCGCTTTGGCCCTCCATGTGGATCCAGACCTAAGGTGGCAAATATCTGATGACTTCAGATGGATGAAGCCACCACTGAAATAGCCTAAAGTGGACCCATGCAGGCTGACCTCATTTAGGCCTACATATAGGTGTCTGGGAACAATTCTAAGTCAAGAGCCAAGATAAGCCCTCAAAACTCCTCTGTGTGTTATTTGCCTAGCACTGGAAGACCCACTGTAAATGGTAACCCAAGGCATGCCCTGCAAACATGTTTCCAGCTCCAAGGCCCACTATGGTGGATGCTGTTGGCACTCCTTCCGCTGCCTTCTCTTACCACCTAGGGCATACCAGCATGCTTCTGACAGCCACAGCAGACCTCCCTGACCAAACTTCTTCACACTGACAGTCCTACTCTCCAAGCACAGGGTACAGGGTAGCACCAGGAACTATGAGTCCACTTCCCAGAAGGAGCTCTCGATGACTCTCAGGAGCTCCCTGGACCCTCGGGTGGGATTGTCACATGGTGCTGCATGAACCTGCAGGTAGCACCAGTCTGACTCTTGAGTTTCTCAGGGGGAAGAAGCTCTACCAGCCCACTGTGGAGGTTGGATGGATTAACATACTTGTTTTTCACTACCTGTTATTCCTTATCTCACTTCCTTACTTCACTCCTGGTGTTTCCTGCACAGCCCAAACAAGCAGTCCACCTCAGCATATGCTCATGGAAGAACCCAAGTAAGATCATCCCCTGGGAAGTGAGGGAAGGTCCCCACAGGGCTAGTAGACTGGCACAGGTTCTGAATCAGCCTGATTAAAGTCTAATCCTGGCCTTGTTGCTTACTAGCTAAGTGCTGGGCAAATCATTTGACATTTTGCTGTCTCGGTTTCCTTATCTATGAAATTCAGCCAATTCTAGCCACCTTGCAGGACTGTAAAATTTTGAATGTAGTCATTCCTCTAATGTCCATACCATTGGCCCAAGTACACAGCAGGCACTCAAAAGTCAACTCCCTTTCCTTCCCATCTCCATTTCATGAATGGGGGAACTTAGTTCAGAAAGGTTTCCTGATCTGTACAATATTATAAATATCACTGAGTGACAAATCTTACACAAAAACCTTTCTGGTTCCAAATCTATTGATATTTTTCCCTTTGAACCTCACATATTGATTCCAGGGTCTAAATTACCTAGTTTGATACACAAAATCATTTTAAACTTCAAATTCCCTCTCACATTGTGCTGTGCAGATAACACATCTGGTTTCTGATTCTCAGAGAGGCCCACATCCTGGTGTCATTCACACCCTTTGCTATTTATGTCCTCTGTCCTGGGGTGGCCCACTCCCTCCCTCATCTGACTGCGATACTCTTCTAATTTGGTTACAAAGATTTTCACAAGTTCATCTCTGATTAAAACACAACGTCACTAAAAGTTGAACACCAATATCAGTTAACCAGGCCAGAGCCAACATACATGTAAGTGTTTTACGTTTGAATACAGGTGAGGCATCTTTTCCAATTTCCATGTTTACCCCTAGAGGAAGCACTCAGAGCTTCACAGGGGGGTGCAGCACTGCCAAGCACTGGCTGCACAGAGGCTGTAAGTGGCACAAAGACTTGAACATTTCTAAATGCATCCCCTTAACTAACAGTGTTACTACATTACCCTACAGCCAGCCAAGCCCAAATGGCAGCAAAGAGAAGTGCAGACAAAAAGGAATACTGAGGTCATCAGCTAAACTTGCTCAGAATGTTTTAACTAGAAATCTAGAAAGGAGCTATTTTATTTCAGCATACACTTACATTTGGGGTCATTTTAAAAATAAAATTT
>PVKM010052871.1:0-10146 GCA_004027735.1 Carollia perspicillata
CCAAGGAGCTTCCAGCATGAATGGCGATACAAGCACAGAATTGAATGAGCACTCGAATGGAGGACGGCACAGGACACTGGAGACTCACATAGGAGGGGTGGCTAAGCCAGGTAGAGGGGCCACAGGAAAGACATGGTTGTGGCCCGAATGGTCTCTGTGCTGAGACGCAGAAGCTGAACAGCAGGGAGCCAGGTGAAGGGAGATGGGGGTAATGGGATGGTACGGGAGCCTGAGCCTGCGGGGGCCAGGAAGCACGAGCTTTACTGCTGCAACTTTGAAGTAGGTCCACACATAGAGTGGAATGGACAGTCTCTTGCACAAAGGACTGAAACATGCAAAGCGCACACATCCTGAAAGATGAGAGGAGTATCGGAGTTATCCCAAGTGAAATAATGACAGCCCAGGTAAAGAGATATTTTTTACTTCATTTCATTTTTCTTCTTGCTTTGAAATAGCTGTGCCCCCCCATGGTAATTTCTTCTAAACAAAATAGTCTTTCTGCACCTCATCAGGCAGTAGCAAAAATGCAGGAGATGGTGGTTTTGGACTGTACAACTTAACGATCAAATGTCCCTGTCATTTCAATGTTCAGCACATCCTGCCAACTAACTATGACTATTGGAATACTTCTCTAAGGCCAAGAAGCACAAACTAACTGAAAATAACTGAGCTTATTTATTAACTTGGGAAACTCCTAGGTCACAGCCCAGCACAACGCGGTCTACACAAGGCACTGATCATCACGGCTGCGTGCCCCACACCCACCTCCACCTGTCAGCCCCTCCCCTGGATCTCAGGGAGGGGACCCGGCAGTGCCTTCCTGTGTTCGCAAGGAATACTTCTAAGGTAGCCTTTTATGCAACATCAGCTCAGACTCTGTGTAGGAGGAACTGCCAGTACTTCAAGAATTTGGTCTACATTAATTTTGGCACACAAAGTAATTAAAGGTCTCATGTTCGCTCCCTCTCCTTGGTTCCTAAACGATGTAAGAGGTAGATGTACAAGGTATTTTCTCTCAGCTTTTAATTTCGATAAAGGTCACTTAAGAAAACTGACGTACAAAATTCTAGCCACTTCATAATTAAAAGTTGAATAGTTTTGCAAACGGGTCAAATGAAGGGTACGACAGCCAATGTTATTTGACGTATGGAGACAAAGGACCCCCGAAGACTGGACAATTGTCAATGAATGATGCCATCAGCCAGAAGATACTGACAAGCACATGCCAGCATTGATGTGCTAGCATATAAGCATAAATACCAGCATTAGCAGGATTTTAAAACTTTTTCTGTTTTGATAGCTCTTTACAAAACATCAATGTCCACCTTCAATAATGTAACGTTGTGTTGGCACAGAGCTGGTCAGTCAGGAACCGTATTTCCCAGTCTCCCTTGCATCTTGGGAAGACTTGTGAGTGAATTCTAGGCAATGGGATGTGGGCGAAATCACATCTGCCCATAAAACCACGCAAGTCTCTATGCTTTCTCTGTTTCCAAATCCCTGCTGAATCCCAATGGCTAGGCAAGCCCAGAAAGCACGTGTGTTGAAGACAGCAGGGCCTCTATCAACCTTGGTACTTGAATGACTGCGTAGAGCAAATATTGCACTGTGTGTCTGGGACACACACACTTCTCTTGTGTTAAGCCACTAAAGATTTTGGAGTACATCTGGCACAGCTGCCAACATCACCCTAAATAATATACTAATTCACACGAAAAGCTTTGCTCAGTTCTGGTGCTTAGATAGGATGTTATACTACGAAGAGGAAATAGATTAATATTAATACGTGAACTTGCCGGCACACACGAAATAGACAGAAACTTGAAAGCCTTGCTTCACTTTAAGGAGCTCTCCATCTCTCTACCGTAGTTTTAGGGTTATATCTCTGTTTTTGCATTGTCACCAAAGCATAGTCATCAATGCTCCCCATGTAAACCAAAACTAAGTTGTCTATAGCCATTGAATGAAATACGCAACCACGACAACCACCAAAGCACAGATAATCTCTAGAGCCTTAAACTCTCCAGGGACATCATGCCAAAAGAGCAGATAGATGAAAATTTGATACTTTCCAGCTAGTGTGAATGAATCACCTATTACTAACATCCATATAATCATTCTGAAATTACCAAGTTCATTCTTTATTGCACCAATAACCAGAAACAAATTTGCACATTAATTTTGTGAAAACGTTGCTAGTGTGTCATTAAACCAGAGCTCACATCATCCTCTTTGTGGGAGGAAAAAGAAAACCTAACATATAGGATGCCAGTTTGATCGCTTTTCCATCGCCAAAGGGAATTCTCTTCATTCTCCAAGTCAGGCCAGTTGTACGGAAAGGTTAGCCTGTGGGCCCGTCTGCCTTTCAGTACGCAGTCCTCCAGTTCCCCAGAGGAGCACGCTGGGGCTAATTAGTCTCCTGGTATGCTCGTCGACAGAGCAGAGCTAATCCTACACCATGCCTCACGCCAGCAGGTGGAGGCTACACTTGTTATTGGTCAGTGCCCAACACCTACGCCAACAGATGTCTGTTAAATTTGTCAACACAGCCAGATAAGTAGGAAATTTCATGCTTCAGATGTGGCAAGCTGGATGCGGGCTTCACGGCGGCTGCAACTGCCAAGTGACAATTTAAAAGGAGTATTGAGCATGCTGGGAGCACAGGACCTGCCCGAACACCCCAGTCATCGCTGCCTCAGAGCTTGGGAATCAAACGCAAAGGCTGGGGACACCGTTACCGACCCCAGCACCCCAAATTTCATAACGGGGTGTTCTCTACTGCACATCAGCATTTGGAATCCAACACCAAGAAACCCACGCATGGGGATGAAAACAGCAAAAGCACTACCACCCTTCCAGGCTGTTCCATGATGGACGTGACCCGTAAAACCAACAAATTTTTGAGCGACAAGTCCTACAGAGGAGGGAGGGAGAATGAGAATGACAGGATTCCCGCTGACACCCGGGGTTTGTCACAGGACAACTTCGGTTTTTAGTAGGGAACGAAAAGCGAAATCATTTCCTCGAATAGGCCAGGGAACAACAACTACCGCCATTTGAATACGTTTATCAGGAATGGTATGTTTTATTTTGCTTGAAATGCAGTTAAAAGAATATCTGAATGAGAAGGGGGAAGAGGTCACGAGGGTTACTGGGTTAAGGCCAAAACCAATGTCGTTTGTCATGGGGCCTTGAAGAGGAGCCAGCATTTTCTTTCAGCATGCTCAATACTCCTTTTACATTGCCAAACGGCCCCATCTTCCAGAGTCGGTATGAAGATACAGGGTACCTTCTCACCCTCCAACTCTATCAAAGGCCTCCCGAATCGCCTGTTACTTTGAGTCGTGACAGCCATCGCTCAGGGATGGCAGAAGGAATAAGGCACCGCATTTCCATATCGATGCCAACGCTACTGCCCACTCTAATCACCGCGCACATACAGCAATTTCAGCTGAAGTCTTTCAGGATGGCTACAGGGTCCTATCTTTCACAGGTAATGTCCCAAGTATTATTTAAAGTTCTGACTTTTAAAAATACATCAGGTAGATCTGTAGGAAACGATTTTATTCCCTTATACTCCCTCCGGGGTGAAAATGTTGTCTTGAGAAATGGATAACTTGAGAAAAAAATGTGCAAACATCCAATCTACTTGGAGACAGACATTAGTCAAAAGGAAATGTCACCTTCTATCATTTTTCTGAAAAGCTAGGTATATTCGCACTAAAAACAGCACAACCAAAAACAAAAAAAAAATGCTCTCGCTTCAGAAAGAAAAGTAAACCAATGTTTTGGTTATTTAAAAACAGGGCCTCTCTACGCATAGAGTTCCCATCTAGAATGCCCATCTAATGCCCATCTAGAATGGACGTTAATGGAATATAAAGACTCTTTAGAAATTCACGGTGCTTTAGACTTCAGTTCAATACCCATGTAATTGTTTTCCAGCCCAGAGGGCCAGATAGGTGTAGCCTATCTTAATCTAGATAAGTCACCTGATTTTTAAAAAAATTATCACTATAGTCCAGAAAATACTATTAGGGAAATATAAATTGGAAAAAAAAGACATTGAACACTTAAATTTTTTTCCCATTTCCCCCCTTGTCTTGCTCCTTAGAGAAACAGAAAAAAAAAATGGATGTTTTAAAACCACCGATTTAATACAGTTTTCAGATAAAACACTACATCTGGCCATTCTACGGGTGATCTTTATTTCTCCTTAAGAACTAGAGAAATCAGGGCACAGACCGGAAGACGTGGAACACATAGACAAGATAGGTCCCAAGCTTCCAAAATCGATTTGCAGCCATTCCCATGCAGGCCATTGATACCACCTGTTCGCATCTTCGCTATGAACTCTTCGGTGTGTTACCTTCAAAAATGAAGCCCGTGTGCATGTACGTGGAAGCAAAAACATTTTAAAATCTCTGATATTGTACTTCACCTTATTTTATGAGATCCATCTTAATAATATCAACAGATACAATATCTTCATGTAACATTGTAACATTATTTATAAAATCTTTCAATAGTATAATTTAGTTCTCCCGTTGAACAGCTGTATTGATTTCAGGCACTCAACAGCCCCATGTGGCTATCAGCAGAGATTTCCACCACTGCACAGAGTTTCATTGGACAGGGTTGGCCTCCAGAATACTAAGACTCGGCTTGGCACCGAGGTGTGCAATTATGTATAAGTGGAACACCCGTGTAAGAAACGGTGTTGAGAACTCGCCAAGCCTCAAGCTACTACTCCTCTCGGCCCAGAATTTTTGGTTTTGCATTTCTATAGCAGCTAGGGCCTCTGTG
Organism: Carollia perspicillata; assembly: GCA_004027735.1. Taxonomy (NCBI): domain Eukaryota; kingdom Metazoa; phylum Chordata; class Mammalia; order Chiroptera; family Phyllostomidae; genus Carollia; species Carollia perspicillata. Next base: position 4,807 of record PVKM010052871.1, read on the forward strand.
CATCCAAACTCTATCCAGGTGATCTCTGTCCCCAAGGAGCTCACCTAGGTGGCTCCAACCAGAGAGCAGTTAGCACTTGGCAAGGTGCTGTCAGCGAGGACAAGCAGGGCCTTGGTGCAGAAATCAGAGAAACTGGCTCCTGCGAAGCTCCCCAGCGGCTAGCAGGTAACTTCACTGCTTTATACCTGAGCCTCCTCATTTCTAAAATGAGGAGTGGATGATTTCGAAAGGCCCTCCTGCTCACAAACGCTATGGAGTGACTCTGGGAGAGAGCAGCACCGAGAGACTGGAATGGCGGGGAGCAAAAGCAAATCCAGGTAAGCGGAATCGCTCTTTACCTGTCCTGCTTCCAGTCATCACAGACAGCCCGTGAGTCCGGAAGGGCCAGTGCCTCCCCTCGTGCACCCATTAGTCACAGGTGTGCGGAGGTAGCAGTAACTTCTGTCCAGGACGTCAACCCTGGAGCTAGCGTTCGTTCATGAAAACACAGACACCTTAAATGTGAGGAGTCTCATTTGTGATATTCTCTTTCCCATTTCCGCCATGTGCATAAGGATGGGGTTAAGATAGGAAGCCATGACAGCAAAGATATCATTTGCACCTGAGAATTTTCATTAACAGAATTCAGGACTTTTAATAACTGGTCTATGAGAAGTGTGTGGTTCTCAGCACCACAGGGTCTAGCTGTGATGTCAGCGAGGGGTTTGGATGAAGTGACTCGCACAGTCCTGTTTCACAGGACTGACACGATAAGGTGCTGCTTTCCACGCTGATCGGGAAACCTCCGTGATTACTGAACCCAAGGAAGCCTGTGAGACACACGGAGGAGTGGATATCAGATGATTTCCACCAATGCTCTCTTGATTACATTTGAAAGTACCTCTTGAGCCATTACGTTAACATCACAAATGTGTGAGAGGAAATTGCACAGGATTTCTGAACAATATATACCATTTAGTTATTGGCCACTAGAACTTCACCACAGAAGCTAAACCGATTCACCGCAGATGCAGAAACAGTGTAAGACAATTCATTTCAGACGTGGCTCCATCCTGCCTGAGCAACAGATCTGTGAACCAAGTCCCCCACCTGCGGCGAACACCCCTTTCCAGTCTTTTCTGAAATGAGAACATTCCAAAAGTCATCGCCAAGGACCCAGTCCCATTCTGGGGTGATAGACTAAAGGGCTATAAAAAGGAAGCTGACATAGTTTGCTGCATTATCTGGGTATATATAATCCATTCTAGAGAACACAAGTAATGCAGATTAAATCCCGAGCAAAAACACACATTTGGTTACTGGTCAAAGCACTAACAGCAACCATCCTTGTGACCATCATGCAAAGCTTCTTTATAAACTGGAGCTTTTGAGAAACCCACACAGAGGTCAAAAGGGGGTCATGAGCAAGTACTGAGAGAAACTTCATCGCTTGCATAGTTACAAATCATGTCATTTATATTTCTGTGTTTTTTCTCATCTCCTTGCCAGGTTCTCAGGGAAAAAAGGAATTGCTGAGGCTCTGAGTTTTGGTGGCCTACCTCTGCCTCCCTGCAAAACTTTATTCCTCCATCACAAACTCAAGTTTAATACCATAGCCTGGTACTTACGTTGCCTGCATTAGAAATACTACAGCACTGATTGGTGTAGCTCAGTGGATTGAGCGCGGGCCTGCGAACCAAAGGATCGCGGTTCGATTCCGAGTCAGGGCACATGCCTGGGTTGCAGGCCAGTTCCCAACAGGGGACACACGAGAGGCAACCATACATTGATTTTCTCTCCCTAACCCTCCCCGTCTAAAGATAAATAAATAAAATCTTTAATAAATTGGGTCTTTGAAATTACTAGCTTTGATTGTTGTAGTTTCTATTCTTTCCTGAGTATTTCTTTTTTTTTTTTAATAGATTTTATTTATTTATCTTTAGAGGGAAAGGGAAGGAGAGAGGGAGAGAAACATCAATGTATGGTTGCCTCTGGTGCGATCCCTGCTGGGACCTGGCCTGCAACCCAGGCATGTGCCCTGACTGGGAATCGAACCACGATCCTTTGCTTCGCAGGACCACGCTCAATTCACTGAGCCACGCCAGCCAGGGATCGAAGACCCAATTTTTAATTCGACTTCTACTGGAGTCACACTTTCAATAATTTCTCCAATGACAGTCCGCGGTTAAATTTCAGCACAATCATGCGCAGTGGTGGCAGGGGAGCAAGTGCCGAACTCTGCTTGGTGGAAAACATAACATGGGAACGAGACTGTTCATCGTGCAAGGCTTCGTGAGAAATGAGGAATCAGCTGCTAACTACTTAGCAACAGTCTCTGTTACCATTACTAATGACATAAACTATTCGTATATTTATAAATCAAAAATCCTTTCTTGCTTGAAAAGTAAACTATTCTACACATTTACTTGACTGTAGACTGTATCTACATGTGAGTATTTTTGAAAGTTTTTTCCCTGAAGTCTAACATATACAATAAAGTACGTGAATATAAACTACAGAGCTCAGTAAATTTTCACCTATGTCCACACCCATGCAGCTAACGGTCATGCGAAGCTACGGCCGTCTCTAGCACCCAGAACGTGAACCCACACAACTTCCCCAGCCAATATACCAGTGGCCCCCAGAAGCAGCAACCAGTAATCTGACTTCATCTCCCAAGACTAAAGTGAGCCTGTTCTTCTTCATAAAAATGAAACCTTCCTTCTTCCACTCAAACACTATGCCTGTGTTAACAGCACTTTCTTCTCGGTGTTTCTATACAGCATTCTCCTGTATAGTTGCACCACCGTTTTTATACGACACACGTCATGTAAAGCTAGCCTAAGAATTGTCACAATGGCAACTGAGGTGGTGGGGAGACCGATTCACCACCAATGGACAGGGACTACAGCCCAGGCTGGCCTACCGAAGGCTCGAGGAAGAAGGGAAGGGGAGAGAAGGGCTGGGCAACATCTGACCAGCTCACAGTTTGTTTTCTATCACCCCACACTGCTCACCTGGCCCCCAGATGCGTGTATTGTGAGAAAACACAGACGTGCCTAAAATGATACGAGTACGACAACTTAGGAATGGTAACATTATTAATATAACTTTTATTAAAACTCATACCCAGGAGGGGATTCCAGCAAGGTGTTGATCTGTGATGAATTCATCTTAGTTATGTTTTTCATATGTACGTCACTTAAAGTACTCTCTCTTCCATCCTGACACCTTATTAAAAAGCTTTCTTCGGAGATAGAACTTTCTTTCTGCACTCTTCCTGCCTCTGAGTGAGATTCATTTCACTTTATAATCAATCTGCCTCGTGTTCCTTTGTGCATCTTTCAGCTCGCTGCTTTCACATTATTTAATTTGTCTTAGAATTTCCTAGAGGCTTAGATTTAATGCCGTCAAGCAGAAGTGAGCAGCCTTTAATCACCGCGTTTGCCTGGAATGGTGTTAACCCAAGTTTAATGTACCTGAGCCCCTGGGGATGTTTGTGGGAACTGAAACAGTGAACAAAATATTTGTTGAGGCTTCATTTGCAATTTTTGTGACTAAAATGCTTGCTGATAAGCATTCGACTTTCGTCTCAGACAGAGACAAAGAAAGGATGGCTTCCCTATTGTTTTATGAAGCTCTTAACCTGGTAATTAAAAGAAAAGCGCAACTCCATTAACAGAGTTAAAAAACTAAATACAATACAGAAAAAAATACCCTTCAATAAAATACAAACAGCTTTCCTTTATGCGTTGTTTACCAATAATTGCATGTTTTGGTTTCTTTCTAGTATAACTGCAAAATGTTCACCAAATGTTCTCCTGATAAGGATCATTTGAACAAAAACCAAATTGTCCATAGTGAGTCTGTAATGGTGAACGTCCCTCCCACATAAGATTAGCTACACCTCAGCCCTGGCTGGCGTAGCTCAGTGGATTGAGCGAGGGCCTGCAAGACAAAGGATGGCGGTTCGATTCCCAGTCAGGGCACATGCCTGGGTTGCAGGCCAGTTCCCAGCAGGGGACGCACGAGAGGCAACCATACCTTGATATTTCTCTCCCTCTCTCCTTCCCTTCCCCTCTAAAGATAAAGAAGTGAAATCTTAAAAAAAAAAAAAAAAGATTAGCTACACCTCTTTATCACAACTTCCTCTTTTTATGGTAAATCTCTTGCCCTTTCATTTATTTCCCACCATCTCCACTTACAACCCCTGCTGACAAGCCTTCTCCTGAGAGCTGCATCACTTCAATTCCCAGTTGTTCTCCCAGCCCCTTTGTCGCCTGAGGCATACTAGGTAAAAAAATCTAAGAATTGCTGAGGAATTTTCAGGCAGAGATGAGAAGTTGGCTACAGTAAAACAAGCTACGAAGAAGCTAATTCACTCAGGTTATTTTTCTTCCCTCAAAGCAAACTGAATAGGTGAAGGGTGCACCTATGGAACAAGCAATCAACAAAGCCACACGAGAAGGTTAGGTAAACCCCGGAAAGCTTCCAGGAGCCCATTTCTCGAGCTGTAGGCTGAGCCGGGAGAATCAGAAGTCCCAGCTGACCAATCCATCCACACATTCTCAATCCCACTGCTCAGACATTTCCCTCCACCACCCACTGCGGAATCCATTTCGTTGGTATATCGATTCCGATTCTCCCCAGCTTTTCTCCCTCACATAAGTTTCCATGAATATGGGTCTCTGCTTTGTATTTCACATTTGAAAGGGTATTTCCTTTGGTGGAAATTTCAGCGATACTGAGCCCCTTCCAGAAGATTCGAGTGCTAAAAACAGACTTTTGCTCCAAAGGGCTGGGGTTTCTTGCCAATCACAAGTCAGATACCCGTGTTCTTCCCATGATGTCCTCAGGCAGGTTTTGGTCTCAGTGAACTTGAAAGTCATCAAGTTCAAGGAAGAGAAGCAAACGGGCAGTCAACTGACAGCTCACCTCCAAGCAAAGTGTCTTTGTTCGTTGTGCTGTTCTATGCACAGTCTCAATTTATGATAGGACTTTCTGTCGTGGGGGTGATGTTCCTAAAAGCCTTGGGTTCCAATGACAAGGAAACACAGTGTGAGGAAAACAAGGCACGAGGCAGAAGCCCTAGGAACAGGTTTTTCGGATAATCCTCCTCTTTCTCTCTGGACTGTTGTTCTTGTAGGTTAAGATGTAGATTTTCATCTATCACTCGGCTCAGCGCCAATCTGGATAATTCTTCGAAGCTCCTGTCTTTCTGCTTCATTTTCTTTGTGGTTAAACATAAGCTCGTAAACTTTCCTTAACATTCACCAAAAGCTCTCGCATTAACTGTATGTGTGAAACATCTACTTCTGGATATAACCCAGTAGCGGCTCTGAAACTCAGAATACAAAGGGC
>PVKM010052872.1:0-10150 GCA_004027735.1 Carollia perspicillata
CACCCGCCCGGGCTCCTCAAACCACCCCAGCCGGGCAGCGAGTCCCGTTTGCTCGTGGGAACGCGACTCCTGCCTCCAGGGATGCTGCGGCTAAGGACGCCCCGACGCCCCGGCACCGAGAGCCCATTGGCAGGCGGTGTCGTCACTCAGAGTGACGTCAGCGGCGGGGGAACGGGCGCAGCCGGGGAGACGGCCTCGGGCCGTTCAAGCTCTGGGGCCGGGGACCAGGGGGAGCGGGAAAGGGCTGGAGGACTGAGGCGGCCGTTCCGGGAGGCGGACCGAGGAGGTACGGGTGGGCGGGTCGTGCCCGCCGGTTTCCCCGCGGAGCCCGCCCCGCACCGCCGGTTTCCCCGGCAGCCTCCCGCTGCCCGGCGCGCCGTCCCCGGCCTCCTGTCCGCCCCACAACTTCAGGGCTCAGCCCCCACTCCCCCTCGGTCGTGCGGCGCTGCCTTCGGTCTCTCCGCGGGGAAGCCCGCGCCCGGCTTGCCCTCCGCCTTCCGTAAACTCCGGTTCGGCAAGGCTAGTCCCCGCACCGCTCCCGAGTGCAGAGAAGCACCCCAGAGCCCGCCGCAGTGAGCTCCGTCCGCACCACGCACGCAAACGCCGCCGGCTGCGGAACGCCAGGGCGCATTTTGCCGCCTGAGGCCAAGTGCCGGCAGCAGAGACCTGGCACGGCTTTGGGCTGGCGTGCGGGCGCGGGCGGGACTCGGCCCCACCCACCCGAGGAGTCGGGGCGCCCCCCACCCCCAGCCCCGCGTCCCGGCCGTAGGGCGTACTCGCCGGCCGGTGGGGTCTGGGCTCCCTCCGGCGGGAGAACCCCATTCTTTAGTCTGGGTCAGGTGCGAAAAGAATTATTTGAGCTCTTGATCAGAATGTCAGCTCCGTGGTCGAGGTTTCTGTCCCCGAGGGACCCTGGTACTCTTTTCCCAGGTGCAGGGCAGCAGAGTTGACGCTACGAGATGTTAAGGCTCCTTGCCGCCCGTGGCAGAAAAGCGCCGCAGGATGGAAGGTTTCTGTAAAGCCTATCTAAAGGTAGAAAAGCTCTGTGGAGAATCACTAACACAGGAAACCGGTTTGCCTTCATGTGAACTGTTAGTAGGTACCGTGTATATCTTTACTGCTACTTGAGTGAGTACTTCCAATTTTTTAAAGTTTGGGGCCGCTTGACCAAGTATGGAAAACACTAATTTAAAACAAATCCAAGACATTTACTTTCTACCTGTATTTTTAGGATACCAATAAATGTGCCTTACTCAGCCTCTTCAATACTTGGCAACCACTTAAGTAGATTTTAGGTGCTATCAACCAGAAATCAAAATGTCTTTGAAGACCATACCATCGTGAGCTGCGTTTCTGTTTGTTGGGATAGCTAAGTGCCATTCTCAAATCTAGGGCTAAGAAAACAATGTTCATGTTGTTGGACGTGAACTCAAAAGAGATTTTATATTTTGAATAGGATATGCAAATACTTGGATCCTGAGATCTTTATAATTGATGTGTTTTTCAAATACTAAATTGTTTATTTATTCCTTCTGCCTAGGTCCCTATGTTGACTAGTTGAGACAAATATGAATATGGCCTTCCACAGTTGTAACACAGTCCTGGCTATTGCCCGGACAAGGTAAGCTTGTAGTTTCTCTGCTGCCCCAATATTTATATGAATTTTATTCTGCTAGATGGAAAAGATATCTGTAACAAGATAGGCTTAGTAGACAAAGCTTTGCTGGTTTTAAGGAAGCTGATGTTTTAATGTATTTAAACTTATCCCAAATTTTGTGTATGCTTTAGAACTCAGGCTGAGTGATTTTGTAGATGTGTAGTACAAATAAGATACAAGATGTAATGGTTTTAGAATGACACTTCTATCATTGATGAATGCTACATGAGGCCCTTAGGAAGAAAAAGGAGTAAACTTGCTGGCCAACAGGCCAGTCCCAGGGCCGGTATCTGCCCCACCAAGGTCTGTTAACACTTACTTATTACAAAGACTGTTCACTGAGAGCTCACTGTGTGCCAGATGCACTGCACATCCTCCCTTTTAGCCATTCAAAAAGTATTTTTTATCTTGGTATGCTTCAAAACCAAAGAATGGAAAAAGCTATCTCTTTGCCAAAAGACGTCTCTTTGCCAGGAACTTTCTTTTCCTGGATAATTTTTATATTTTTTTTCAAACAATCTGATGTGCTGGTTTAAGTGAAGATTGTGAGCTATTGCAAAAGTAGAATGTAGAAATCCCTGGCTGGGGTCCCAATTCTAGTTCTTATTTCTAAGGATTTTTTTTTCCTTAAGGAATCTTAGGTGAAGGACATTTCACCTGTAAATCCCTCTCATTGGAAGGGTTCCATGGGCACTGCATAGACAAGGCCATCCCCAAAAGGGACCTTGAAGTTCTTCATTCAAACAATATTATCAGTAGAGTAGCTGATGACAAAAGTCTTCTACCTGTTTTCTGGTAGTAGATTAGAGGCAGAACTTTCAGCCATAACCCCTGGTGGGAAAATATTTGCTCTTAGATTTTTGAATGAATAGTCACCGAGTTTCTAACTTCTAATATAGTGATTATTCTTAGGAATGACTGTATTAATATTTCTCATAGAGTATTTAATTCAACCATAAAGCTTACTGTTCTTCAGCTGGGATAAGTTATATTTCATTCACTAGTGCACGAAATCTGCTGTGAAATACAGGCTTTAAAACTATTGCTTCATTTTGACCAGACACAGTATCTATTGATTTAACTTTTAAGTTTTTAATAGGTCATGTCAACTCAGAGGATGTCGCTCTTTATTCCAGATTCCCTAGCCATTTTGTCCATCCTACCTGCTGTTCTCATTTCCCATCACTTGCATTTCTTCAGTTGCCAGAGTCCCATTTAAATCAAACACATATGAAGAACTATGGGAGCAAGACATACTCCTGTCTCAGTCAGCCAGGCAGTAAAGCACTGTCCTTACGAACTGGGACAGCACAAAAGCTGCACACGTCACCATGCTGGCTCCAAGAGGCCCCGGGGAAACCTCAGCTGGAGCAAGCCCCCAAAAGGCCACAGGAGACAAGCCCTCAGCCCACAAAAGAGATTGGTACTAAGACTAAGGAAGAAAAGCGATCTTATGGACAGAAAATTATGGGTGAACTTAAATATTATTACAATGGATTCTCTTTGCTTTGGATTGACGCCAAAGTTGCTGTAAGAATGATTTGGAGGCTGCTGCATGGACAGGTGCTGACCAGGCGAGAGCGACGAAGGGTAGGCAAGAACCATACTGAAGAAAGAAAATGTAAAGTTACAACGAACTATTTAGGAGCCAAGTTTTAAACTCAACTTAAAATTCATTTAGAACCCCCCAAAGTAGTAATAGTAACTGATGATGTGAAGGAAAATTTCCTAGTGAGTTTCTTACTTATCTGCAACTGAACTGCTGTACAATTTTAGGCAAAATTCTTTAAATTTGTACATATATTTGCCTATAGAATGGTTATAATTGTGCTTTCTAATCTCTCCAAGGAATTGAGAGGCTGCAGGTCTGATCTGTGCATATGAAATACAAACTGTTGTTAATATAGCAAGTATATGCATTAAATTTTTATTTTATTTTATTTATTTATTTATTTATTTATTTTTAGAGGGAAAGTGGAGCCAACCGAGGGTGGTTGGGACTCGCTCGGTTGTTCCTTTTTTTTTTTTTAAGATTTTATTTATTTATCTTTAGAGGGGAAGGGAAGGAGAGAGGGAGAGAAATATCAATGTATGGTTGCCTCTTGTGGGTCCCCTGCTGGGAACTGGCCTGCAACCCAGGCATGTGCCCTGACTGGGAATCGAACCGTGATCCTTTGATTCACAGGCCTGAGCTCAATCCACTGAGCTACACCAGCCAGGGCCCAAAATTTTTTTTAACAGATTCTATGTTACTAAAGTCCAGACCCTTAAATTAGATGAAAACGAGAAGATGCCAATAATACGTTTTGATTGTCAAAGATTTCCTTTAGGAAATCCCATAAATATTACTTCAGGGCTATGATAAAGAGGGGAATTCCCCCTTTCCATTTTACAAACAGCTGCAGAAAATGTACTGTGTTTTTTAACACTTTAAGAGCCAAAGCAGGCTTTTTAGTTTTAGTTCTTTTGATGCACCCTAAAGTAATAAGTATTGCATATGCATTTAATTCTTTAGCTATTGAGGACCTGTGTTGATATCTTCCGCTTGGTTCCATTTCTGGTGTTCATAATTGTACCCTTCATGGAGTTCTTATTACCAGTGTTTCTGAAACTCTTCCCAGAAATGTTGCCATCAACTTTTGAAAGTGAATCCAAAAAGGTATGTAGGAATTACCAACTTTTAAAAAAATGTGATAAGCTTCAGTTTTAAGGTTTGCAGAAAAACTGAACAGAAAGTATAGAGAATCCCCGGAGAAAGGGGTGATGAGAATTCTCATCACCCCTTTCCGCCATTATTAACATCTTGCATTAGTGTGGTACCTTGTTAGAGTTGAAAAACCAATATCTATACATAATGATTAATTAAGTATTAATTAATCAATTAATTAATACTTATTAATTGATCGAATACTTAATTAATTAAGTATTAATTAATTATACTCTACATTAGGGTTCACTCTTTGTGTTGTATAGTTTTCTGGGTTTTGACAAATGCATATTGTCATATATCCACCATCACAGTGTCTTACTGCCTTAAAAGTCCCTGTGGTTCACCTATTTGTCCCTTCTCCCTCTCTCCTTTAACTGGTGGCAACCACTGATCTTTTTCCTGTCTCTGGACTGTAAAAAGTTCTGCCTTTTCTAGAATGACATATTGTTGGAATCATACAATGTATAGGTTTTTCAGACTGGCTCCTTTTACTTAGCAATATGGTTCCTTCAAGTCTTTTCATGCCTCATTTCTTTTGATTATGGCATAATATTTCATTGTATGGATGTACCACAATGTAATCATTCACCTGTTGAAGGACATCTTGGTAGCTTCCGATTTTGGGCAGTTATGAGTAAAGCCACTAAAAATATCCATGTGCAGGTTTTAATTTAGTGTGGATGTAAGCTTCCAGCTCACTTGGGTAAATACCTAGAAGTTACCTCCTAGGTAAATACCAGCAGTTGCTGGATTGTATGGGAAGACTGTTAATTTTGTAGGAAATCAGTAAAATGTCTTCTGAAGTAGCTGTGCCATTTGCATTCCCAGGGCAGTGAATGAGACTTTCTGTGGCTCCACGTTTTCATCAGCCATGTGGTGGTGTCAGTGCTTTGAGTATTAGCCATTCTAACAAGTGTGCAGTTGTGTCTCATTGTTATGTTAATTTGTAATTCTTTAATGACATCTGAGGTAGAGCATCTTTTCATATACTTACTTGCCACCTGGATATCTTTTTTGGGGAGGTACCTGTTCAAATCTTTTGCCTAGTTATTAATGGGGTGACTCATTTTCTTATTGTTGAGATTTAAAGAGAGTTTTCTGTATGTTTTTGGGTGCAAGTTTTTCACTTGATATGTGTTCTGCAAATATTTTCTCCCAGACTGGCTTGTCTTTTCATTCTCTTAACTGTGTCTTTTGCAGAGCAAATGTTTTAAATTTTAGTGAAGTACAACTTGATTTTTTCTTTCTTGGATTGTGCTTTTGGTGTTGTATCTAAACACTCTTGCCAAATCTAGGGTCACCTAGATTTTCTCCTAGGTGTTTCATAGTTTTGAGTGTTACATTTGATTTACATATGATCCATTTTGAGTTAATTTTTTTTTCTTAAGAAAAGTCGGCTAAAACCTTTATTTGGGGGTGGGGAGGGGGGCCGGAGCTGTTCATGGGATGGGCCGCTTCCTCTTCCCCATCACAGGCTTCTGGTTGCACGGGATGGCGCTGCCCTGAGAATTTCGATGCTGCACAGACCCAGTTGGAACTTGTTCTTGCGGACCACATGTCCGGTGCCGCTCAGGGCGGCCCCAACATCCTTGTTGAGGGTGGTCTGACGGTAGGTGGCCGGCTTTTGCTGGCCTGATCTCTCCTTCGGGACAACCCCACACCTCTGCCATCAGCTCCTGGCCCCACACCCACTGGCCTGCGTGAATCAGCCCATGGCAGCGTTGTAGCAGAAGGAGTTGTGGGCCGTCAGACTATTGGGTTAGGCGCTGTGCGTCAGCTTGTTCCTCTTGATCGGGAAGTTGAGTCGTTCCCTACGCCGTCCATTGCAGGTGGGCAGACACAGGTGTCTTTTCATGAAAAAGAGGCACAGCAAGTGAATGAGAGTTCTGGCTTTCTGTTGACATCAGGTCGCCATACTTCTCAGTTATACTTTTCATCCATTTGTGGAAGTACTGTGTTATCTTTAGTCACTAGTGTCCATCTCCCTGTTAGACTAGAAGTTCCCAGAGGGCAGGAGGAATATCTGTTTTTGCTCATTTTTTTCTCTGGCACGTAGCACATGGTAGCTGCTCAATAGGTGGACAGTTGAGCTGATGGGCGGGGGGTGTGGATATGGATATAGATGAATGAAACAGATGACTAAATGGGTTCCAGTTACGGCATTGCCATTGTGTGTTTTGGGGCTGAACCTTTTAAGATCTTTCCAAAAACCAATGATTGGTTTTTAAGTCACCCTATGATTGGGTGACCATTAGAATCTCTTGGGCAGCTTAAATATATATGTACATAACATACATATTCCTGTTTCTCCCTACCCCCTGAGTCCTGATCATGGCTATTTTGAAAATGCCATCAGACTGCATCTCTGATGATGAACAAGGGTTTAGAAATAATGGTTGTCATAGGGTCTTAAGTGCGTATACAGTTAATTCTGTGTAGTGCTTTGTTCATATCTGTTAAAGCAGTTAACTCATTGTATTGCTGTAAAGTGTGTCTGTTTTATATTTCTTAAACTATAAGCTACTTTAGTATAGAGTGAATTCCCTAGTTTTCTTGGTTCATAGCCCAAGCAAAATCCAGGGCCACTCAGACCAGGTGTTTGCTCCAATAGCAGCTTAGATGGTTTGTACCAGGTTAAGAATTAGTATCTCATTTGTAAAGAACTCAGACAACCCAAGTGCCTATCAATAGACAAGTAGATAAAGAAGCTATGGTACATATATACAGTGGAATGTTATTCAGCCATAAAAAAGACTGTAATCTTACTATTTGTGACAGAATAGATGGACCTAAAAGGTATTATGCTAACTGAAATATGTCAGTCAGAGAAAGACAAATGCCATATGATTTCACTTATATGTGAAATCTAAAGAACAAAATAAATGATCAAACAATGGAAACAGACTCATAGATACAGAGGGGAAAGGGCTTGGGGGCTGCGTGAAAAAGGTGAAGAGATTAAGAAGTACTAATTGGTAGCTACAAAAAAGTCATGGGGATGTAGAGTACAACATAAGGAATATTGTTAATAATATTGTAATAACTATGTATGGTGCCAGGGGGGTACCTGAAATAGTGGGGGGATCACTGTGTAAAGTATGATTATCTAACCACTATGCTGTATGCTTGAAACTGGTACAAAGTAGTGTTGAATATGAACTATAATTGAAAAATAAAATTAAAAAAGGAAATAGCATCTCATTCTAAATCATGACAAAGCCTACCATTGAAGAGACATTTTGGAGCTATCAAATATTTATGATCATTGTATTAGTGATAAATAAAAGGTAAGATTAAGGAGATAAGTTGCAAACAGAGGCTACCTTTTATTTGTTCTGGTTCTCACAGAGCACACTCAATTATGCCTGAAAATAATATTACTACATTAACCAGGGATGAACAAGAACAAGGGAACAGTTATTTTTCTTGCATCTTTATCTACCAAGTTGTAATCATGAAGGATTGATGAACTTTTCCTCTTCTATTATTAAGGAAGAAAAACAGAAAAAGAAAATGGCCGCCAAGTTGGAACTAGCAAAATTTCTTCAAGAAACTATTACAGAAATGGCAAGGAGGAGCAGGGCCAAGCTGGGAGATGCCTCCACACAGTTCTCGTCCTATGTCAGACAGGTGTCAGCCTTTGACGTATAATAATACCGAATGACTTCTAGGCTGGGAATCTTATGAAAAATGCATGTCATCGTGGATCTTCCAAATTGTTTACCATCTTTGAATTTGCAAATCTAAGTTATATGGATAGGATATTGCAAACATTTATAGTAGTTTGCAGAAATGTCTGTCTTAAAGCATCCAATGTGCTGAAGACATCGATAACTTCTTGAAACAACAGTAGAATTAGTCAAACTTTTGAACTACTGATTTTTCAGTGACTTAGGCCAACGTCAGATTTCTTTACTCCTCTTGGCACCACAGGGTGCATTGCCAGACCTAAGATAGAATCCGTGAACGCTTTGACGTGGCTCTCGAATAGTCGACTGGGAAGGTTAAATTAAGTAGGAAACTCCTTTTACTTTTTTGATTGGGCCCTTTTGTCCCACTGCCTAGGTCCAGACAGGCCACAAGCCCAACACAAAGGAGATAGTTCGTTTTTCCAAACTATTTGAGGATCAGCTAACGCTGGAGCACTTAGATCGACCTCAGCTGGTTGCCCTTTGCAAACTGCTAGAACTGCAGCCCTTTGGAACCAACAATTTGCTCCGCTTTCAGCTCCTGATGAAACTGAAGTCTATAAAAGCAGATGATGAAGTAAGAACTTAACTATATCTGTAGAGAATCGACAAGGCACTAGGGAGATATTTTAGGGGGGCTTTGTGAAAAAGTGCAGTATCTTCTGTTAGGTCTGTTCATAGACTGGTTCTGGCAAAATGAGTGGTCTGTATAATCATTACCATAACATCTGAACCTTGATTACTCATTTTAGGAGTTACTGTACTGATCCATTTTTTTGAGAAGGCCATCATAAGCAGTTAATAATTTGGACGTCTTAGCTCAGGCTGATCTAAAGCAGTTAGGACCCACTCGGAAGGAGCAGCAGCTCAGTCGATTCCTGACTCTTCTGCTGCTGAGGACAGGGCTCTACCCCCATGCCACTGCTCCCTGCCACAGAGCTGGTGCCAAAGTAAATATTCTGCTGGGAGAGCTGGCCTGGTAAGGAGGGGTGGCAAAACGTAATGCAGGGAGGGAAAGCAGCACCTGGACATCTGTGGAAGAAAGGCACTGTTTGGGCTATAACTACTGATTAGACTCTGTTAAAAAATGGAAAGAATCTTCCTTGAATCTGAATCAGATGCTCTAAAGCATTCTGCCTGAGGGAGCAGGATTCTCAGAACTGAGACACACGGTCCCATCGGCCCCATTCAGATTTCGGTTCTTGTTTTCAGAACTTTGGAATAAACAATCCTGGTCCCAAAAGTATCATAGCTTTGGGTCACACCAAGCAGAAATTGTGTTATTTATTGAGGGAGTTTTGTGAACCAGAGCGTTAGGGCCATCCCTGGGGTGTTGGTGGGGGATCGTGGGGAAAGAACACTACTGGGACATGCAACAGACGGTACATAGAGAGCTTTTCAAGAGAAATGTTTTTTAAATGAATCCTAAAGCTGCCATGAAAGGGGAAGAGTCAAGATGTCCCAGGCAGGCAAATGCAAACCAAGATAATTACTTTGGCGACGGTGTTGGGGAGACGTTATGTAAATGTCTCCAGTAGCATTAATCCGTCTTGGCAGGATTCCCTTCATTTCAACTACTGCACTTTCCGAAGTCGTCTCGATTTATAGGCACGTGGCCTCTGTGCAGTCGGTGCTGGGGACAGAGTGTGGAAGCATCAGATCCCACGTTTCCCGATCAGCTGGAGTTTAGGGATTAGGTAAAACAGGAGCCAGAAGATCCAGTGCCATTCCTTACATTTCTTTCAGATGATCGCCAAAGAAGGGGTGAGTGGCTTGACTGTGTCGGAACTACAAGCTGCCTGTAGGGCCCGAGGGATGAGATCGCTGGGTCTCACCGAGGAGCAACTGCGACAGCAGCTCAGGGAGGCAAGTGGCAGCGTCCCCGGGTTGGTTTTGCTCAGCTGTCTCCCCTACACTCTGCAGACCTCACTTTGTGATTTCTACCTTATCACAAGTAGACCACCTTATCGAATTTGCCTTATTTAATTGAGCAGTGGGATACCAAAGCAGCTAGATCGTTTGACTGAGACAAGGTACTGTATTCGTTTTCTATTGCTGTGTAACAAATGATCACAAATTTAGTTGTCTAAAACA
>PVKM010052873.1:0-10159 GCA_004027735.1 Carollia perspicillata
ATGATCTCACCTTTAACAGGAACCTAAGCAACTAAACAAACAAGCAAGCAAAATATAACCAAAGACATTGAAATAGAAAATGGGATGACAGTATCCAGAGGGGAGAGGGGAGGGAACTTCAGGGGAAAAAGGGAGGGGATTATAGGAACAAGCATAAAGGACACATGGACAAAAACTAAGGGGGGTGGAAATGGGAGGGAGGTGGGGAGCACTGGGGGGGTGGACTGGAACAGGAGTAAATGACAGAAAACTGTACTTGAATAACAATTAAAATTAAAAAAAGAGAAGAGAACACAAAGAGTCAATAAACATCAGAGAAGATAGTAGCCTCCTTGATGATTCATTTGAGTTAATTTTTGTGTGTGGTGTAAAATGGTGGTGAAGTTTCATTCTTTTTCATTTGGGTATCCAGTTTCCTTTTTTCTTAAAGTCAACTGATTATGAATGTTAATCATTTCTACACAGCAACTTCACAGCAACCTCTAGAATAGTGTCTGACCAAAGAACTGGGCACCATAGCCTAATTCTACAAACAAGGATAATGACCAAGCTGTCATGGTAGGTGAAAGGGACATTTTGCAAATAGATTTGATGGAATGCCATCTTTGTAAAAAAGTTTTTAAAAAGCACACAACAAAACTATATATGTTTTTTGGGTAAAGAGAAATTAAAGAGGAGTATTAACATTCTGAATTAACATTCTGAATAGTTATGGTTACTCCCCTGAGGAGGAGGGATGTTCTGGGGAGGTAGAGTACCAAAAGGGGTATTTGCTTTACCTCCAGTGCTTGACTCAAAACTATGACAATATATTCATATATAACTCAGGTGTGTCATTTCATTTGGACAGCAGATTTTATTGTGTGCCTACTGTTTGCCAGGTCCTTAGCACTGTTCTTAGTGCTGAGGATGGAGAGGTGAACAAAATAAAACTCCTTGATCTCTGTATAGATTCAATGCTGATGTGTGCAGAGACACAATAAACAAAACCAACAAATAAAATGAAATAGTATGAATAGTCAGATGGTATGAATACTATGGGGATAAATAAATCAGGGAATGGGAGAACAGTGTCAGGAGGTTATTCTAATTTTAGTTCATGGAGAGGGTGACATTTCAGCCACTTTCAAATGGAGGGGATGAGCCTTGTACACACCTGGGGGAAAGCTTATAGGGTAGGGGACAGAAAACACATACAAAGACAATTTAAGTAAAATAGTATTTCAAACATTAAAAAAGTACTGTATTCAAGTGTTTAGGCATCCTCCCTCCATGATGTCATTCTCACCACCTCTCAGGAATGACCTGGTCTATATTTGATAGCTCAGAAAGTAAATAGGAAGAAGATAAAGGAAGGTTCCCAGCAAGGAAATGGTGAACTCTACCAAAGACTGTGTGTTCTGGTCTATTCCTTAACAAAGGAGGTTCTCAGGCACAGGGTGTCTGTTGGGAAATGAAGCTCATCCCCAGGCAGCTATCTCTTGGAAGTTAGACTGAAACCCAGGACAGTAGGATAACCGTGTGACAAAGGCTCCCAAGACTTCCAGAGAGAACGATGGTGGTAAGGGAGGAAGTGCAGACTGGCATTACTACCTCCATGCAGCTGAACTCCAAAAAACCCAAAAGAAGCCCAGGGGAATGAGCACAAAATCTCAGAGGCAGTGATCTCAGCAGAGGACTTATTGTCAGAGATCAGAACTTCAGTGTCCAAAAGAGCAGCAATATTCCCTGTTGCAAGGTCACAACTTGCAACAGAGAATTTTGTGACCCAAGGTCATCTCGGGTCACAATTACTTTTTGAGGAACATATGTAATATTCAGTCTTATTTCCATTATTTCCTATGTTTCCTTCATATCTTTCTTATGATCCTTTCTCCTTCACAAAGAAAAACAGAAAACAATTGATGTCATTCCATGAAAGTGGTACCAGAGAGTTAAGAACACATTAATTATCACCAAGTTAAAACAGAACGAAGCAATGCATGTTTTAAGTGCATTTTGATGTGTGAGAATGCCTTTCTACAAGGCATTATTTCTGGTACTGACCCCAGCCATGCTAGACTTAGATGAAAGAGGACATGTGAGGAGGCAAAAGATTCCCAAACCTTCTTATGCCTTTTTTCTATTTGGCGCATTTCTAAATTCACTGCTACCAGTGATAACCAGGCTAAGCCATGTTGCATTCTCCTATCTCTTAGATTTCTCCTATCTTAGTTGATTCCCTTGTGGACTATAGCATTTTGTTGAGCTCAATGAATCCAAAAAACTAAAAGAAAACTTGTGATAATAAAAGTCAGTCTTGATGCACATAATGAGTGGCTGAAAACCATTTATAGATGACGGATTTCTTGTCCTGCGTGGATGTTCATCAAGTCTGACTTGTTCAGCTGGTCTTGACCGGATGAGTCCAGTTGTGCCCTCTGGGTTACTGAGTAGAACATGAGGCTAACTGTACATAAATAGGTACATTACTATCCCAGGGCTGACATTCCATATTACCACAAACTTGTATGCTTAATTACGATAGTTTAGAGGCTAGAATTCCAAACCAGAGTGCCTGCAGGGCAATATTGTCTGAGAGCTGCCAGTCCTGAATCTTTTGTTGCCTCTTCCAGTTTCCGATATTAAATTTATGTTTCAGATAAGACTTTCATGTAATTGAACTGTTTTCAGCTTTATTCAATTTATGCTCATTGGCTTATTTTAAAAATAAGAGGTATAGCTTGGAACTTTTCACGAGTTTAAGTTAATAACGTGTGTTTGAAAGTTACAGAAACTTCTAATATGTGTTTAATTATTTAGGCATCATTTAGTTTGAAACTATTTCCAAGTTTAAACATGTCTTTAAAAATTACAAAACAATTATTATGTGTTTAATCATTTAGACATCTGAGAGGTCTCCACACTTTCTTTTGTTCATATTAGCACCTGAGTTGGCCTGTTATGGTAAAGCAGGATGACAGTCACAAAGAAATCCTTTCTAGTTGATTTTCAAAGACAAAATATAAAAGTTTTATTTTCCAAAGATGGTCACAACCATTTCTTCCACTTCACATGCTGTTTTGCTAAGTGACCTCACCTATTCCAATCAGGTAGTGGCCTCTCAGCCCCCCTCCCTAGAACCTGGGCCCTCCAGTGACATCCTCCAAATACGACACAGCAGCAGAGACTTCACTTGGGACTGAGATAAAGTCATAAGATGCCTTGCAGGTCCTCATTGGGCACACTTGTCTCTAGGTACATTCTTCTCAGAATGGATCTTCATGCTGTGGGATCCCAAGCCAGGGAGAGGCCCATGGAGGTGCTTTGGTCAGCAGCCCAGGCTGAATGCCCAGCCCACACGAGGATCTAGGAGACTCATGTGAATGAGTTTGCTTGCATATGAGCCCAGTCAAACTTGCTGATTGCAGCACGCACTAGAGACTTCCAGTGGAAAACCACATAGGTAAGCCCAGTTGGAAACAGAAAGACTGTTTTTTCAAGCTGGTGCATTTCCAGATGTTTGTTTTACAGTAAGAGATAAGCAGAACAGTTTTTACCCTGCACTCTCCAGTGGTTCCCCTGTGTCCTAAAATTCCACATGTGAACCCAGCCTCATCTTCCACACCTTGGCTCACTTACTTCCCACTTTCTCTAAATTTGGTTTCGCTTTTCTCAAGGATTCTGACCATAAGTCTCTGCTCAGAGACTCACCTTTTTATCCTGTCTGATTAACTGGCTCCTCTGGGTTCACATCAGATTTCTCTTCCTCCTGGTGTTCCCAGGACCTCCCTCTCCCTAATTACACCTGCTCCTGTTTGAGGTTGGGAATGTCTCTTCCACAAGGCAATGACTGGGACACAGTTGGGGGTTAAATCAATCCAGATGTTTTAATATAGGTCCCAATCAGCAAAAAGGATTCAGTTCAAAAGCCCTCAAATCTTTTTGTGACCATACTTGTTAGTACTATCACAGAACCTGTAGACTTTCACTCTAAACACATTTGCCATTTTAGTTAAAAAGGTTATAAATTGAAGGACCTATGAGGGAGGCCCACAACAAGGGTCCAGCTGGGCACATGGTCCAGTACAGATACACTTGAACAGTGGCTGCTGGAGGTCTTGGGAGCCAAGACCCCAGCTGTCCTCTACTTCATGTCCTCATAAGGAATTATGGGATCCATTAAATAAATACTTCCATCTATTTATTTTTCTCTGAGTGGCAACATGAGCACTTTAAACACAAAGACAATAAATGGAACTATATACTTCTTTAGACTGTAGAAAATAGGAAATTTTTCTTTTTTTAAAGTAAATCCTGGCCCTGACTGATGTGGCTCAGTGGGTTGGGTATCATTCCAAAAACCAAGGAGTTGCCGGTTTGATTCCTGGTCAAGGCATGTGTCAGGTTGGGGGTGTGTGGGAGGCAAACAATCAATTTTTTTCTCCCTCTCTTTTTCCCTCCCTTCCCCTCCCTCTGAAAAGAAAAAAAATAAATAGATTCAGGAATGAGGTAGCTATATGGAAATCAGGCCTCAGACTCTCACTTCTGATGTCCTCACTTGTCTCCTACTTCTTAAGCCACAGCACTATATTCAATGTCAGCTCTAAATTCAGGAATTTATTCTTCATCCCTTTTAGCCTCAAAGACACACATTTTTTGGCACTCCACTGTTTGGTGCTTCCTCCACTGCAAAGTGGCCACATGATTTTTACAAACAGTTGGAGAAGATGTTTCAGAAACTGACACTGTGAAATTTGTCCTGTAACTCAGTTGGACTGTAGCCATCTTGAGTCACATGACCATGACCTCTTAGGCCCCTTTCTAGTCTGGAAATCCTATGTATGTGTAACCACTTATTTAATGTGTGAATTTTTCCTTATTAAAATAATTTACCTTTGTCTTATGGATCACTTGTCAAATTTTGTTCCATCTAAGGGTTGGGTCAGGCACAACCAATGGGAAGCTGGCCTAAGAGCTGCATATTTATCACTGGAAGAGCAAGAAGGCTCCTTGCCATCTCTCCAATGGGCCACTGGCACCTTTAGTTATGTCTCTGGAGCCCAATTACACTTTTTACCATAGAAAAAGTTAATGTTTTAAAAACAAAAAGAAACCCCAACTTTACTTTGAAATTGAGTTTTATTTTAAAAGATAAAAATGTATACATCCTTTTAAAACATAAAAGTGCAAAAGTAATTAGGCAAGTCAATCATACCAAACTCTTTGTACAATAATTAAAGAAGTGGTAACATTTTAGCAGTGTAAAATGTCACATAATTCAGATCATAGCTTAGATCTTCAAGACTCAAGTGTTTTATCCCATGCAATATGGTATGGTCAGTTTTCAGATAAAATTTCTCCTTTGGACATTCTGTCTCAAATAAGTCTCTCTTTACCACCAGTATCTCACACCGTAGGATAGCTGGCTTCAGTGGCGATTCCACAGTGGTTGTTCCGGTCTCTGGCCATCTTTATATAGCCATTCATACCCCAAACTGTACCCCAGCTGAAAGTAGAGAGGGTTTTCCATCTTATATAAAGAATCAGACACGTTATCTTTGTTAACAATAATGCCTGACACTTAAACAGTGTACCTGAAGCCCACACAGATTCAGAAAGAAGCAGGAGAGTCAGCTGTTCTTTTTCATGGCTGAGTTCAAAACCTGCACATGACTTCTATCCAAAAACTTTTCACAGATGTACAAAATTAGAAATTGAGAAAAAAAATTCTTGGGGCCAGATGTGTTTAAGAATTTAAAAAAAATTCAAATTAAGAAATGCAATGGTAACAAAACTGTATCAATGCCCTGGCAAGCTTGAGGACTTCTGGCCAAGATGGAGGCATAGGTAGATATACTACGCCTCATCACACAACCAAAAGAAAGACAATGACACATTTAAATACAAAAAACAACCAGAACTGCCTGCAAATCAAACTGTATGGAAATCCGACAACCAAGGAGTTAAAGAAGAAACATTCATCCAGACCAGTAGGAGGGGCAGAAATGGGCAGCTGAAGTGGAGAGGACTAGCAGCAAGGTGGCAGCTGGCAGACTGGGGGATACCATATTTGCATGTGGATAAACCAGGAGGAGCAACTGGGAAATGAGACAGACCCCACAACCCAGGGTTCCAGTGAGGGGAAAGAAAGCCTCAAAACCTGAGTGAAAAAAACCGTGGGAGTTGCAGCAGTGAGAGAAACTCCCAGCCTCACAGGAATATTTATTGGAAACACCTACAGAGTCCTAGAATGTACACAAAACCACCCATCTGGTAATCAGGACCAGAAGGGCCCAACTTGCTTGTGGGTACTGGAGGAAATTACTGAAAGCCAGCTGAGAGCCCAGCAAGTGACATTATTCCCTCTTAGACTCCTCCCCCATATACAGAACCACAATGCAGCAATGTGGGTGGCCCCACCATGGTGAATACCTAAGGCTCTGCCCCTTACTACATAGTATAAGTGCTAAGACAAAAAAGAAAAAATAAAAAAGAAAAAAAAAAGCCCAAATGAAAGAACAGATCAAAGCTCCAGAAAAAATACAACTAAGTGATGAAGAGATAGCCAACCTATCAGATACACAGTTCAAAACACTGGTAATCAGAATGCTCACAGAATTGGTTGAGTATGGTCACAAAATAGAGGAAAGAGTGAAGGCTATGAGAAGTGAAATAAAGGAAAATGTACAGGAACCAATGGTGAAGAGAAGGAAACTGGGACTCAAATCAATGATTTGGAACAGAAGGAAGAAATAAACATTCAACTAGAACAGAATGAAGAAACAAGAATTCAAAAATGTGAGGGCAGGCTTAGGAACCTCTGGGACAACTTTAAACATTCCAATATCCGAATCATAGGGGTGCCAGAAAGAGAAGAGGAAGAATAAGAAATTGAAAACTTATTTGAAAGCATAATGAAGGAGAACTTCCCCAATCTGGCAAAGGAAATAGACTTCCTGGAAGTCTAGGAAGCTCAGAAAGTCTCAAAGAATTTGGACCCAATGAAGCACACACCAAGGCACATCATAATTACACTAGCCAAGATTAAAGATGAGGAGAGAATCTTAAAAGCAACAAGAGAAAAGGTGACAGTTATGTACAAAGGAGTTCCCATTAGACTATCAGTTGATTTCTCAAAAGACACATAACAGACAAGAAGGGGCTGGAAAGAAGTATTCCAAGTCATGAAAGGCAAGGACCTACATCTAAGATTGCCCTATCCAGCAAAGCTATCATTTAGAATGGAAGAGCAGATAAAGTGCTTCCCAGATAAGGTCAAGTTCAAGGAGTTCATCATCACCAAGCCCTTATTATATGAAATGTTAAAGGGATTTATCTAAGGAAAAGAAGATAAAAAATACAAATAGTAAAATGACAAAAAAAAAAAAAAACTATTAACAACCGAACCTAAACAAAAACAAAAACAAAGTAAGCAAGCAACTAGAACAGGAACAGAACCATAGAAATGGAGATCACATGGAGGGTTATCAGTGTGGAGGGGGATGAGGAAGATGGGGGCAAAGATACAGCAAATAACTAGCATAAATGGTAGGTAGAAAATAAACAGAGGGAGGTTAAGAATAGCATAGGAAATGTAGAAGCCAAAGAACTTTTATGTATGATCTATGGACATGAACTAAGGGTGGAGAGGAGGAATGCAGGTGGGAGAGAGGGTTCATGGTGGAGGAGAATAAAGGGGGAAAATGGGACAACTGCAATAGCATAATCCATAAAATATATTTAAAAAAATGCTCTGGCAAGCTTGAGATAATATCTTCACGTTATAAGCAAATATTCATTCCTGTGTTTACCCTAAGTGGGATAAAGACTTCTGGGATTTCAGAAGTGTGTTCAAAGGTTTGAGTTACCTATATCCAAATACTGATTCCAAAAAGGATTCCCTTTTCAATATCAAACATAATTATTTGTGGCATTTTTTACCTGTTCTTGACAATCCAATATTTATTGTTATCTGGTAGTGCTCCTTCAAAGCCATAGCCAACAATCAGAACGCCATGATTCAGTTCCTCAGGGCTGCATTTTGGGTCATAATAAATACCTGAGAAAGTAAAAGTCAGTACTGGGGTGAGAACCTCCTAATGAGACATGATAGTAATTCAGCCTATCAACCACCATAAGGGAGACATCCCAAAATTCAGTCAAATAATATAAATCTAGGTAAGATTTAAAAACAAGATTTTCTTTTGCCCTTGCCAGGTGGTTCAGTTCATTGGAGCATTGTTCCATACCCCAAAAGGTTGCAGGTTCAATTCCCAGTTAGGACACAAACATAGGTTGTGGGTTTGATCCCTGGTCAGCACATGTACAGGAGGCAACTGATCAATGTTTCTCTGTTTCTCTCTCATATTGATGTTTCTCTCTCCCACTACCCCTGACCTTCCTCTCTCTCTAAAAACAATGGACATATCCTTGGGTGAGTATTAAAAGAAAAAAAACGATTTAAAAAAAATCTAGGCTAGAGTGCTAGGTCCTCCTGTAATACTAACAGAAATACAAATTGCCACTAGGTATTGTATGTGCCCTGACCAGGGATCAAACCCACAACCTTTTGATATATGGGACAACGTTCCAACCAATTGAGCCACCTGGCCAGGACAACTACTACCACTTTGAAAAACAACTTGTCAAGAGGCATAAAAGACCACTCACTGAAACCTTATTCTACTTTTAGGATGTCAGTCTAAGAAAACAGCACAGAACACAGAATTAGTTGAACCAAGGGTTTTTCCAGTTTTAATTCCAGTAGTAAAATTCTTTGAAAATTAAAAAAAACTTTTTATCCTCACCCGAGGACATTTTTTTTGTTGCCTTTAGAGAGGAAGGGAGAGAAAGAAAGTGAGAGAAAAACATCAATGTGAGAGAGAAACACTGATTGGTTGCCTTCTTTTACATTCCCCAACTACGGACTGAACCCACAACCTGGACATGTACCTTGACCAGAGATTGAACCTGTCACCATGTGATTTGTGGGGTGATGCTCCCACCACTGAGCCACACTGTCCAGGGCAAATTCTTTGAACATTTTAAAGGTCTACCAATTTTTAAAAAGTAAAGTAAAATAAGCTGTACTGATCAAATTATGTAGCCAGTTGATATACTTACAAAGCATTTAAAATCATGGGATATGGTTTAAGTATTGTCAAATGGACAACATCTGGCACAAATATTACATATGTAGGATGCCCACCTATGTTAAATCCACACACCCAGAAATTCTACCTTGAATTCTACATAAAGAAGAGAGAGTCTTCCTGTATGTTAGGGTGGTTTTCTCATTTTTCTGGCTCAATTTATATAAAGACAAATGCTTACCTCTTTTATAGAACTGGAAGGATATAAGGCTTGCATCTATACCAACAGAAATGGGCCCCACACTTGCCACTGCTTTCATAAGAGCTGTCTCCTGCTTATGGATGTTCACATAACCAGTGTCATTGGCAGCAGAAAACTCAGGCTTATATTTGCAAGATTCATCCTTTTAAAGGTAAAAGGGGAGGAACCTGATTACAACCTACTTCCTTGAGAATGAGTTCAAGACAGTTTGCAGTTTAATGATTTCCAAATCAAGTTTGTAGTAAAGCATCCCAGGAGGTGAAGTGCTATTGGTTGCTTTGAAATCGAAGAACTAGCTGGTGTGTCTATTCAATGAGATACTCTTGGTCTACCTGTCCATGATAATTTTTTTCCTCTGGAGAAATCTGTACTATATACAAAATGGTGTGTAAATCTCCACGTAGCATAGAAGTAGGAATAGCTATATGGTAACCATCTAACTGGAGAGTTGGGTAGTTCTGACAGTTTACAGATGTAGATCCTACAGCCTAAAATGTGAATTCTGAATATGGCATTTGCTTTCTCTGAGGGGTTCAACTCTCAAAAACAGAGATAAAATAGTAAGATAAGAAGTGTGGAGTTTGGAAGATGGGGCCAAGTAGGTGGAAGCTGAGCCCACTTGCTTGTGTCCCCAGTGTGCATTTTTGACTGATCTTCCAAAAAGTGACCTGAACAATCAACAAAATCTTAGCTGATATGAATTTTTGAAGCCAAGGAGTGCAGAGGAGGCTTTGTCCCATCCAGTAAAAGATTTCACAAGTTGAAGGGGAAATGCCCTGCATGAAGTGACTGAAGCAAAGGAGAGAGCAGAGGAGACACAGTG
>PVKM010052874.1:0-10151 GCA_004027735.1 Carollia perspicillata
AGTCCTTGAAGGAGGCCCTTCGCCACAGGTCTTGGAGGCTTCAGTTTCTAAGTTCCTATGGCCCAGATTGCCAAGACCTCCTGTGGCCTTGACTGTCCCAGAATCTGTGACCAGTTCAGAAGTTTCTAGAAGCCCGTTTCCTCAGTCATCGGCTCCTTGGGGTGCACCAGGCCACTAGCCCTGTGACTGGGGCAATTTCGCATTTGCTGTTGTCCATGGACAGGCTGTTAGGCACCAGACAAATTTTCATAAGATGCATTGTAGCCTGGATGAAATAAGGATTACTTTTCTTTCTGTTTTTTTTTTTTAATCTTTAAGAGGAATTTCAGGAAAGGGTTCACATGTTCCAGTGAATAACGAAGGTCCCCTTTTGCACCATTCCCGAAATGGCAGGATTTGGGACTTGGGTTTCTGACCAGGGACCCAAGTTTCTAGAGGAGGTGCTGGGAGTCCGGTTTCTGGCGGGAGCCCATCAGCAGACCCAGTGGTCAAGGCTGCTGGTCCAGGCCTGAGGCTTGGCCCTCAGAGCGGCTGGGTATTTCCCAAGCCTCTCCAGGCCCAGGGAGCAGCATCCTGATGAGGGGTGTCTCCTCCCCAGGGAAGCCTGGCCCAAAAATGCTGAGCCCAGGCCTCAGATGTCCCAAAGCACCTTCTCCCCACCCCATTTGCCACCTCTGGTACTTCCTAGGGTCCTCGCCTCGATCCCAGACGACTCTCTGTGCTGTTGGTTTTGGACTGGAACCCTTCAGTTTCTGCTGGGGCCCCATCCCAGATGGACAGAATTTCAGAGCTCTGAAGTGGTGGGTGGCTCCTGAGGGTGTCTTGATTAAAGCCACTCGGCCAGCAAGGCTGGATGCCTGGCCTCCAGACCGCCAAGCAGCCTCCCTGCTCTTTCCCTGGTGCTGTTGCTTTCACCAGACTGACTCCACTGAGCGGTCTGCCTCCCCACCGCCCATCCCCCCCACATCATCCTTTGTTTTTCTCCAATCCATACCACCTCCTGCCCTCTGGACCTTTTTGGCCTCTGCACACAGCCCATCTTCCTGGGCAGCATGTGCACACCCGATGCTGGGTCCCTGGTGCTGGGGGGAGGGCACAAGGTTGGAGGGCGTGTGCGCGGCTCACTGGTCTGTGTGCAGGACTGGCGGGCTGGGTCGCTGTACGGACCGCCAGCGCAGCCCTCCTGCCTCTGGGGTTGAGGTGGGCGGGAGCCGAAGTGGCCTGACACAGGCTGAGAGCTGCTGCAACCAAGACGACCCCAGGAGCTGCTGTCAAACAAGGTTACCAGCCAGAAGGGGTGACCAGACCCCAGCTGGGAGACGAAGGCCACCTGCAGTCCACACAGAGGACAGGGAGGAAGCGTGACAAACACTGTGTGGAAATTATGTTACTCAGTTTCCGTTCAGGAAGCCCACCACATGGCTTCCCAAGTGGAATGGGTTTGTCGGAGCATGAAAACCAATTTTCAGAATCGTCTTCAGAAAAAGAAACACGTTTGCGTGTTTACCAAGGCACCGTCCCCTCTAAGGGGGCACACCAGGGCTACAGGATGACATCGTCACTGCCGTTTCGTAAGAGCCTGGGGACGTTACCACATCCCCTTGTCCCAAACACTCAGAGGGCCACGGGGCTCAGGTTGTATCAAAAATAATTTCTTAAAGGAAACATGACTTAATCCTCAGCTCAAGAGAAGAAAACATACAGCTCTGGGCAGTGAATCACTCATTAAAAATTAAATAAATCCGCCCACAACGGGAAACGGCACCACAGAATGTCACTGTCAGCTTCCCCCTGGAGGGAGGCCAAACGCCGGTCTTGGAAACAGCGATGCTGCTGAACTGGAAGCGTCAGGCCCGAACTTGGTCTCGGCCATGCTCGCTTCCCAGCCTGTCCTCTGCTGAGAGCGCCGGGCACAGGGGTGCCCTGGGGGTTTCCATGGTTTCCGACAAGATGGAGTGACCCGCCTTCCCAGGAAACCACTGCTTTAGGTCAAATATAAGCTGTCGCACTCCCCCAGAGCCCCCTGCCAGAAAGGACCCCAGAGCAGCTCACAAGGCGCTGTGTTTCAGCCACTGCGGTTTCTGCTTGCATTTTAACGCCAAGGCGCGTGCAGTCCCAGCTCTTACGTCCTGCATGGGAGCAACACCGTGGAAAGGATATGACCGCTTTTCAGAGTACGTTTCCATCAGTAAAACCCTCCTTATGTGTCCCTGCTGCCTGCGGAGGGCAGGGGGGGAGCAAATCCAACCGAGAGACAGGAAGACAAAGTGCCAAAGTGGAGATCAGAAAACACGTACGACAGACAAACTGCCTCGCAGAAGGGAGGGCGACAGAGACGTGTGGCCGCAGGCACACGTGACACGGAGCAGGGGCTGCTTCGGGGACATGTCTGTTGTCAGCTCAGAGCCCAGGATCTTGACGTCTTAAGGAGAACATCACAAACTTCTCACCCGCCTTTGACTTTTTAAACAAAGAAGGTGTGACTCAGGACGCGTCTCAGTCACTCAGTTTTCTAGAACCTAACTCTATTTCTGTCTACCTTTTTCTAGGCTCCTGTGGAAAAAACCACAATCGCAGCCGAGCTCTCCGACCTCATTTTTCAGTAGCTTGCACAACCCCGAGCCTGCTGGAGGTCAGCGCCGGGGGTGTGAATGGACAGACCGCTGGCCGGGGCAGGCAGTCGCAAGGAAACCGGCGAGTGTGTGAAACGAGATTAGAAACTGGATTTGGTCAGCAGATAACGTGCAGAAATAGTTGGGAGCTCTGGCCAAGATCAACGCCAGTGATCAGAAAATTGTTCCAAAATGTAATTATCTACCAGCAAACTGTGCAAAACCCATGGGATATGCTATTTATAAACGTGCTCTCTTCGTGAATAACTGCGAGATAATATTTTTCATGATGGAAAATTTTATTTTCTCTTGGCTGGCGTGTCCCTCCCCTTTGGTGGCGGTGAGGAGCGCAGAAAACACGGGGCCCGGACTGTCCCCGCCCACTGTGCCGGCTGCTCCAGTCTCCAAGTCTGTGTGAGAACTCGAGAACGTGGGAACACACCCCTGGGCCGTCTCCAGGCACCCCTGAGGCCCAGACCAGATCCTGAACTTGAGCCTCTGTGTCAACTGTCAAGTGCTCTGCCTGCACGTGCCGCATCAGCAATGCGATTTGTTGTCAGCATGAGGCATTGAAGTTCTCAGGCCAAGAAGGAAATACAGCAAGTCCTGTTTTGTGTGTGTGTGTGTGTGACTAAACATTTCCACCAACATGACATTTAAAAAAATTAATTTTTCTGCAGCAACGTGGGGACATGGTAGCTTTTAAAAAGCATACTGTAGCACCTGAACACAGAATGGCACCATCTTGCATGGCAGGCCAGTCTTGGTAGTTACTTAAAATCCGTTAAATGCCGTCAGCACGTCGTTTTGTAGTTGTTAGAATTCATTCAGCCCCCATCATAAAATATCAAAAATGCAAGTTTCCCTTTTGCCTATTCTCACCTCTGTTCAAAATATGGAGAAGAAAAGCAACTCAGAGATTCCATTACGTGGCGGGTCTTTGTTCAGCACGCCCCAGGAATCGCTATTCCCGCATTTCCAACACTTTCTGCTAAACTCTGCATCGTAATAAGCCGTTTTTAAAAGTCACTTCAAATTGGCAACTTTCAAAGCCCAGTGCATCGAATCTCCTGCAGCTCACTGTCCTGATGCGCACGGGGACAGCCCCTAGTGGATGGGACAGAAGTTGGGGGTGAGTCCCCAGAGCAAATGGGCGTTGGCCCATGTGCCTTCCATTGGCCACCAGAACTCATTCCTGAGTCCGGGGTTCGGCGGGTCTCTCTGCCTCACACTGAAAAGACCCTGCTCCCTCTCCCAGGGTGAACGACACTGCTCCCCGGGCAGTCCGGGACCAGCAGCCCAGGAGGCCATTGGTTCCCACGAGGTGAACACAGCCCCCTGAGCACCAGCTCAGTGACCTGCCCTGCCTTGGCACCTCCCACTTTCTTTTAGTTCGCATCACTGTGAACTAAAATGTCACTTCACAAATCTTGCTGTTAAGGAAAATCAGGAAGGCTGGTTGGATGACAAAAATAGGAAATGCCCAGCTTCAAATGGGTGGGATTTTGCCATGTCATCCAGCCAGCCCAGGGCCCGGCAATGCCCGGGGATTGTTTTCCTCCGAGGTGGGCCACCCCTGGGGTTCCCAGCAGCCCGGCAGCCCTGAGGCAGGCGGCTCCTCTCTGGCAGGCACCGCCGGGCTGGGCTGTGCTGGACCCAGAGGGCTTCCTGAGCCCACACCCAGGTTTCCTGCAGGGGCCGGGCCGGGCTGGGCGGGCGGAGCGGTCTGCCAAGTGCTCCCTTCCCAAGGGCTTGCTGGCAATATTCTCTGACCCGGTTTAAACGCCTTAGGAACTTACTGACGCGCACCCATGACAGAAGTCCCACATGAGCAGAAGGCGCCTCCTCTGAGCTTCCCTTTACCTCTCCTCCTGCACTGACGCCCGGGAGCCATCCCGGTCGGCGAGGACCCATGTTTCCTGTCTGTCAGCTGCCGCGGGTTTCTAGCAGGGGAGTCCGGCTCTGCGGGGCACGCAGGACGAGACGCGCGTTTATATAGGGAAGCCGGGTTCCTGTTCCTCCAAGTGGAAACTGTGACTGCTGAAGTCCTGGCCTGTGCTACGTGACACACGCTCACTGAGCAGACTCCTTTAAGAGGCACTTCTGGAAAGAATGCTGGAACTTTCCTGGGGGGTGGGGTGGGAATGGAAGTACAGGAGGGAATGGTCTGCTTGGCCGATGAACCGTCAGCCGCAGAGGCGGCGTTTCTTCCAAGTGGTGTCAGCTTCTCCCTCGGTCTCCGGGCGACGAGGGTCTGTCGGGAGAAACCCTTTCTGCTCGGAAAGGAAGCCCGTGGAGCCCACAGGTGCTAATAAAACCCCCAGACCAGGGCAAAGGAAGGGAACAGGAGTCGGATCTTGTGGAAAGTTTTCAAGTCCTGGGTGTCTTTCTGGGGCCTGGGGACCAGGACAGGGCACAGAGCGCGGCCGGCCGGTCAGCACAGACGGAAGCAGGGCTGGGCCGGTGAGCGTGGTCGTGGTGGCTCCCCTGCCCGGGCAGAGCATGCCTCCTTGGGAAGCCGTCTCGTTCTTTTCTTCCCGGACACGGTGGCCAATCAGGCCAATTAGGCCCAAGGAAGAAAAGTGACTTGGAGGACGAAAGTCACACGTATTGAGACGGATGAAGGAGGAGGCACGGATCGTTCCGGAGGACAAGGCTGGTGCGTGAACGCTCCAGGTTAAATTTAAAATCGGCACAGAATTTAGTTTTCTTGTTTTCCTTTAGTAGTTCCACGAGCCAAAGTGAAATGGTCAAGTTATGGTATCATTTCACTGGGGATGCCCTTTGGTATAACAATACAAGACCTCAGAGAGCCCGGAGCAAATATTTAAACTTTAATTATGTGCCTTCCCTACATTCGTAGTTCTGCAGTTCCGCTGCATTATTGAAATGCTGTGCAACCGAGACCCACGGAGTTGCCAGCATTCCGCACTCGAGGGAACGCTGCTCATATCAGATGGTCGGTAAGAACGGTAGTGCTACTTCCCACGCTTAATTTTAAATAAGAAAGGAAAAAAGAAAAAAGGAAACTATGAGAATGGGTGGCTGTGCTGAAAAGACTCCTCTCAATCCGGTTTAACCAGGAAAAATTTTGACTTTTCTTTAGTTTAAAAATCAAATATTAACACAGCATTGGTTTATTTGCTGAAAATGAGGGATGGTTGCTAGAAAGGGAAGGTCCTTCTGACGCCCACGACGGTGCCAGCACACACCTTGCGACCGACTCTAAGTGCTTTCTTTAAAAGTTGAAAACAATCGCCATAAGTTTGTGATGATACTAATAACAATTGTAAGTGCTCCTTTGGGTGACCTCGCTCCAATGCCGCAGTAACCCTAGGAGGCGAGTGACGGATGGGAGGACAGGCGGGGAGCACAGTCCACGGGCTTGCTGGGCAGGTGCCTGCTGGGCCCCTCTGCAGCCCGCCTGCCTCTGGTGGATGGAGGCTGGGGACTGGCAATTGCTCTCTCCCGCCCTCCCCAGGGCGAGCTATTTGCTTAGTTCTAACTGACTGAAAAGCGAGTTTCTAATTCCACACACTTGAAGTGAATTCTATCTTGTCAGTTGAAACTCCAGCACGCTGGAACAAGCCTCGGGGGTTTAGCCAGGAAACTGCCATGTGCTGGGAGACCAACCCGACGCCCTGACTCCCGGCAGGCACACTCCATCGGCAGTGGGTCAGGCGGCCAGCGCAGATGGGGGTGCACGATTCTAGGGCTGCTTGCTTCCCCATCTCCGAGAGAGGGAGAGAGATCCTGAGAGCAGAATCACTTTTATTCCAGGAACCCCCTGCCCCCTAAAGTGGAGCTTTACTGCCCTACGGACACAGAGGCAGAGGCGGGCCCAAGGACAGGGCGACGCTGCCCCGAGCAGCTCTGGCTCCCAAGCGCCTTTGGTGAGAACGAGGTAAGAAGTCGACTCCCAGATGAGTGCTGTTACCTTTGGACGGTGGACCAGCTTCCAAATCTGTCCCTGGCTTTGAGAGGATGCAGGGGCTGGGAAGCCCCAGGAGCATAGGCCACAGGGTTGCAGCTGAGAGAGTGGATGACCACTCACGGCAGCTGGTCAGCTAGCCAGGAGGCCACCAATCCTGCAGAGGACAGGTGGAAAGACGGGTGTGGAGGGGCTGGTGCTGAGCCAAGAGCCAAGAAAGCCAAGGCGAGACCCTGTATCTTGGAAGGAGACACGTCTGTGGGGCCCGACCCTCCGACAGTTCGTGCCAGCGTGGTGGCCCCTGCAGATCCACTCGCACCCGTGGGAATGAGCCAGTGTCTCCCGCTTAGGCATCGAAGGCAACAGAGACTGTGGGCCCCTTGTCACTGAGTCTCTGTCCTGCGACTGACACCCCCGTGATGACTCTTCTCTTTCATCCCACGTTGACACCTGCCCAAGGAGGTCGTGCCGTTCAGAACGGACAGCGTCCGATGACGACGTGACAGAGAAGGTGGGCAACACAACTGCTTTAGCCGGCAGCACACGGAGACCTTCCTGCTCTCCATCCCGATGACAAATCCTTGACTGCATTTGGCATTCCTTCCAGACAGCGACGTGGCCCGTGCAGCGAAAAGGCACCGAATTGCTCCAGGAATAGCCATAAGCATTTACGCCCTGAGGACACAGTGCCAGGGAGGGTGCCCGCACCCCTGCCCTGCAAAGAGAAGGCCGATCGGGGCAAAACAATGGACCCACGGACTTTAGGGTCATTCGGAGCAGAGTCCGGGCATTTCAAACCAGGTGACGCATCTCAGAAACAAAGCCCCCGACCTGCCCCCGTTCTGGCTCCCTCACTAACGCTGGGTCCCCATCGTGCTGGGCCAGGCGCCACCTGCCTGTGGGCTGTGGCCACTTCGAAAGCACTTAGGTTTTCTTGTTTCAATTCCTTTAGGGAATTTACCCCATTAAGCTGATGAAGTGGAACCCAGAAAAGTCACGGCATTTCTGCCTCTAAATAATAGGACGGCAAGACCATGCAGAGCGGCCAGGACCTCGGAAGGCAGAAAGTCATGGGATGACTACGTTTTTCTTTTTTCACCAAAAGCACAATCCGGAAAAACCCCTTCTCAGCAGCCTTCCCCACAGCCGATCATCAAAGGAGCAACTACCAT
This sequence comes from Carollia perspicillata, assembly GCA_004027735.1. Taxonomy (NCBI): domain Eukaryota; kingdom Metazoa; phylum Chordata; class Mammalia; order Chiroptera; family Phyllostomidae; genus Carollia; species Carollia perspicillata. Next base: position 7,716 of record PVKM010052874.1, read on the forward strand.
CGATGCCGCCCTGTGCCGCTGGGCTCCCTAAACGTCATCACGTTTGTGCCACCGAGATAAGGCGAGGCCCCTGGAAAGTCAGGGCGAGGCGGTGCAGGGACAGCGGGTGGAAAGCGCGTTCTAACAGAACATTTCAGGAGGCTGACAGCCGAGCCAGACTTGAGACACACACAAAAGAAAGTAACCAAAGTGTGGTGCGAGCCTGTGGGAACGAGTGGACGCACGCAGGGCCAATAGGACACGCCGACCACATGGCCTCCTCTCTCTGGAAGGTGATGGCTCTCTAACACCTAACCCCCCACATCATTTACACAGTTGGCTACACATTGGAAATAATTGTTTAAAATTTTGTACTCACCCAGGGAGAATGCCGGCTATAGTCTGAAAAAGAAAGAGAAACAAGGAGTTAGTTTCCTGGTCAATAGTTCAGCTGCTAATTCTAGCTACCTCTTTCTCAGCATCCCCGGCTGCAGCCGCCCAATTTTGCCTCATTGTTCGGGTCTCCTCCAGGCCTTTTCATCTATGCGACTGCAGCTGCGTTTTGCCAAAATCATCCGCTTTCCAGAGTGTCCTGACCCGAACTCTCCTGGGACGTATGGTTGTTGGTTGATGGTGGAGGGTGGTGGCTGACCCAGATCTGAAATGCTTGGTGTCTCGCCCCAAGGTGCCCCATCAGCCTGCTGCTCTGTCTGGAGCCCGCAATGTCCCCTCCCTGCGACGCAGTCCCCTCAGCCCACCCTCTCTAGAGCCAGCCTCTCACCCCTGCCTGGGACGCCCCTGACCCCAGGCAGTCATCACTCAGCTTGCTCACTCCCCATCCCTTTAACTCTACCGTCCTTTTGAAACCAGTTTCACTGAGAGGTAACTTACCCACCGTGAAGTCCCCCGTTTAGAGAGCACAATTCATTAGGTTTTAGCACGGGCGTGAGTTTTGCAACCACCGCCATAATCTCCTTCTAGAACACCTTCATCATTCAAGAGAGGCCCCATGCGCATTAGCTCATTAACTCCCCGGTCCTGCTGCCACCCCCAGCCCACCCTCGCCCCCACCCAGGGTCCCTGGCAATGGCTAATCTACTCGCTGTCCATGGATGTGACTATTCTGGGCATTTCCTATAAAGGGGACCCTGCAATATATGACATTGTGCATGAGGTTCATGCACCATGCAGCAGGGACCAGCACTTCACCCGTTTATGGACAAGTACTGTCCCCTTGGACGGATAGACCACGTTTTGTCCCTCCATTCCTCACCTGACAGACGTGCCCCTTGTCCTGGTGTGAGTGGCCCGGAAGGCAGCCTCATGGGAGGGCTCGTCGTCTGCATCTACCTGTGGCTGGGGACATGCTCGGTTGTCACTGCACATTTGTACTGCAAAAAAATGGAATTGATCATCACTACTTTAAAATAGCGAATGCAGGAGATGGTGTTTCCCACCCAAACAGACTGCCTCTGACCTGAGGCATGGCCGGGCTAGATATCTCATAGCAAAGACAGTAGTGATCCCATCCTGCACAGCCGCAACAGGCTGCGCTCACCGAACAGCTGCCCTGGGAGGGAGAGGAGAGGAAAAGAAGCCGAAGGAACAGGTCTGGTCACCAAGGAACTTTTAAATCTACCTGTGCAAATCCACAGCTCCCATTATTCTAAGGGTGGAAGACCGAATGCCCCCCCCACACCCAGCACTGGGGCCAGGGCAAGGAGGTCCCCTCTCACCTCCTGTTTAACACGCACTGGAGGTCCTAGTCGATGCCACAAGGCAAGGACAAGGAAGAAAAGGCATGTAAATCAGAAAGAAAAAAATACTTCCTTATTCTCAGGTGACATGACTGTCTACATAGAAAACTCCGAAGAAGCTACGGAGGAGCGGCGGAGTAACACGGAATCACAGGCTCCTGGAGTGCAGCGGGGCCCGCGGCGACAGCAGAGGGTGGGAAGGTGCGGGGCACGGGGGGATCACCGGGGGGTGCAGACCTGCTCTTTGCAGGGAGAGCCGGTCCCTGAAAGAGCCTGGGAAGAGAAGCTGGCGCTGTTTGCCTGGGACCAGGCGTGGGGACGAGCCGGGAGGGGACGGCACCCTGACTCTGGCAGGAGGAGGGACAGGAATGCGGAAGACGACCTGCCGTGCCAGGCCCAGTCACGCGCACGTCAGCTCACACCCAGTGTTGAGCGGAGCGCGTCACGGGCAGGGGCAGGGGCAGGGCTGCAGCCCAGGAAGAGCCCGGTCGCGTTAGAAGTGGGGGTTGGGGGGTCCCGGTCAACACTGGTTAAATAACTGGGTAAGCGTGATCGACGACACCCCAATCACACACGAGTAATGGTTTTAAATTAACGTTTGAACTGGTGCTGATTTACTTCTATTTTGTATCTTTCTTATTGAATGTATTGGGGTGATACTGGTCAATAAAATTGTACAGGTTTCGGGTGTACGAGTCTA
>PVKM010052875.1:0-10147 GCA_004027735.1 Carollia perspicillata
TTTTTTATGCTAGCCTGAGGACATGCTTATTGATTTTAGAGAGAGGGGAAGGGAGAAAGAGAAAAAGGGAGAAAAACATTGATGTGAGAGTGAGACATCAATTGGCTGCCTCAAGCACACACCCTGACTGGGGACCAAACCTACAACAGAGGCATGTGCCCTGACCGGGAGCCAAACCTAGGATGCTTGAACCATTGAGCCACACCAGCCAAGGCAGGGTTCAGGCTTTTAATCCTACTTAGAATAACTGGTTGCCCAGTTCTTTTTTTTTTTTTTCATGGAGAGGGCAGCAGCACAAGAAGGGTGAGTGGAAACTGGCGCCCTGTCACTTAAGCCCACATTGCATTGACCAAAGGCGTGCAGAACATGGGGCAGTCTGGCATGAGAAAGCACCGCCTCACGTGTGCAATGAGTTTCTGATGCCCCTTCAAACATCTACTTGGGGGAAATTTTTTTCTGGTAGTTTAAGTCTAGAACTTTTTCTGTTTTATATGTAAACACAAGGACTTTATTCATAACTTCTGATACAGTGAAACATATTTCTATTTTTTCAGTAGTGAAGCTACTTATATATCAAGGAAAGATTGTATTTTGTTTTGTTTAAAGTCTTACCAAGAACTGTTCACCATGTCCCAAACTCACATCACCAGTGGTCACAAAACACTTATGATATTTGAGTTGCTACTAAGCTCAGCCCTGTTTGCCTACGCCGTGTTTGCTGCGTTCATGGTGATTCTACATTTAGAAGCAAGCAGCTTGTGTTTTCATTTTGTATTCTGAGTCATTACACTGTAACATCTATGTATTTAAAACATAATTTATTATTTCTTTTATTTCTGCTTACTACAGTTATGGTATTGTATAGCTATTTTAATTTTATGTGTGCAGGTAAGGTTATTTTGTATATGAAAATTATTTAATACCACACCACAAAATATGTTTTAGCAGATGTTGTTGGGCCCTCTAAATTCTCCATATTTTAGCAGCAAGTGCAGTGAGCTGATTTCTGTTTTAGGTGGTAAGGGGCACGTAGTAACCCAGGGAGGGCTCTCCCACCTTAACCCTGTGTCTGCAGGGATGGTGCTTTTTCTGTGAAGACAGCCACATACTCTCTCTGGCAGTGGCTGTGAAGGGAGATGGAGTGGGAGCTGGACCTGCCGACAGAAATGGTGTGTCTGTAGAGAGTGTTCAAGCCTTTACCACACTTCTGCCTGGGACGCTCACCCCAAACGCAAGCAGTCTGGGGACTGGTGCTGTGAAGGCACTGAGTTTTACTACACCGCTCCCATCTTGATTAGTGTTGGGTAAAAGCAGGGTATCAGTCACTCTGAGTAGGGTTGGAAACCTGAATATAACCTGCAACTCAGAGAAAACCCACCAGAGAGAAGAAACCATCTGATGTGCTCGAAGATGGCTCTCCAGCACCTGCGGGAGATGCCCGTAGGAATCTGGTGGTCTCTTCCTAACTCTGTTATTAAAATCCCGTTATTCCCTGAGGCCACTGCCAGACAGTGCTTCCTGTGGGGTCCCACTGCCAGAGTTTTCCGTGTGTGAGGGTGGGAGCTCTCTGAATTGTTTCCAGAAGAGATTCTGGAAAAAGAGGGAGTAAAAACTTGGCAACCTATCTCGACCCATATAGTTCAAGGATATGAATGTTTTCCTATCAGCTGAAAATGCTGTGAGGGTAACTTGGGAGAAATAAGTCAGAAGACAGTGAAAGAGTGGCCGGGACTGAATAATATGCGGGGCTTTGTGTGCCCTTTGATCTAAAGTTGGAGTATTGATAAGGGCTCCCAATCTTTACTGGCCAGCAATGGACGTTGTTGGTTCAGGACTCGCTTTATTTATTGACAAATACATTATAGCTAATTGTTTGCCCAACATTTATTACTGTGAACCTGAATATGTAATGATCGTGCCAGCCTTTTGGGATGCAGATATGTATGAAAAAGAAGGTTTGATTACATTCAAAGGCAGTGAATACAAAAAAATAAAATAAAATTCAAACCTATGAAGGTTTACGTTCACTTCCCAGAAAGCCCGAGGAGAAAAGCCAGTGATTGATAAAACTGATTGTGAGACAAGAAAGGCGCCCATCCTATGCCTGTAGTTTTATCTAACATCAGAAGAATGACATGGTTCTTCTTAAGGGCAGACAGCAAGCAACACAAGCTGCTGGCCATGGGAGATTTGGAGACGTTTGGGCTCCACCGACGTTGTACGCTGATGGGGTCAGAGCCAAGATTAAAGGGGTGTTGTGCAGCAGAGGTCTAATTCAGTTAGTCCCAATTTTTTGGCATTAAGCACTCCCTAATTATTACCCTATTCCACAGTTGTTATGCTGATTACCACACCAGACACTTGGTGTGTAACATCATACTCATTTAATAAACTCCTGAACAAGGCGGAACCTGACAGTTCATGCTGTATGCAATTGCGGGCTTAGAAATTTTTTTCACTTAGAAGATCTTGACATTGGGTACTATAAAAATTTAAAAACTAGAGGACAAACTATCTTTGTCTAAGGTCACAGTGTGGTACAGTGTGTGCCTGAGTTCTTTAGGCTTCCAGCCATGTTTCTGAAGTGACTTCTGCCAACCTCCTGCTGGTACTGCCGTGTTACTGCCATGTTCTGCTGGTGTGTGTGTGTGTGTGTGTGTGTGCGCGCGCGCGTGTGTGTGTTTATTTCCTCTTGCTGATGTAGATGGACTGTGACACCTTCACTCAGGAAACCATGACAGTGTTAAGTGCCTTTGCAGGGTCCTCCAATCTCAATGAGCCTTTCTGCTTGGAGGGATTTGCTCCTTCCCTGGAGGGAAGCTGACTGGTGGTGTTTGGTATGTCTGACATATGACAACACAAAACTCACTTAATGGTTTTCACTGTCTCTCTGGCTGACGGCCTTGGGAATTAGGATGTCTGGCTTCTCCCTGTACCTGGCAGCCTCTGTGCTTGTCCTCACCCTGAAGGCCATTCCGGTTTACATTCCAGGGAGTTCAGCTTACGTTCTAATAATGGCGAGAGTGATTTATGATGATCTTTTCTGATCACATCAATTTCTCCTTCTTTTTATCCAAGCTAAATTTTTCATTCAAAATTCCAAACTTAAGTCTAAGAACTAGCGCAGGTCTCTGCTTGCACATTCCTGAGGCTAACGGACTTCACAGGTCTCAGAAGAGATGAAGTGCAGAGCCGGTGGTCGGATGTAAATTCTGGCTCTTAGCTGAATTTTTTAAATGTGCCTTAAAGCCTCTAAATGTACAGCCTTGTCAGCAAAGGGATCGTAATATTTTACTTGTAAAACGCTCAGCAAATATTTAACTATAAAATTAGAATTTATTACCTTTGTTAAATAGTAGGATAATTAGAAAAGGAGGAGATTTAGATAAATCATGGCATTTATTATTTAGTCCTGATTCATATAAAGCTGCCTTTGGAGTTTAAGTTTGGCTTTTTATTTGTTTGTTTATTAGCTATAAAGCTCCAGATATGCTAAATGAAATAAATTCAGCATCACAGAATGTAATGAAAAACTTGCATCAAAACTACTTTAATCCAATTTAGCACAGTTATTGCCCTAAAGGGCATGCTTTCCTGTGGGATCACAAAAGGTACTTGAATCTATCTGGAGATAAGAAGACAAGTAAGTTATTTAATAACAGCAGCCTTTACGTATTTAAAAGTTAACAGCACAAAAAGATGGTGCCTACCTTTTCTTCTTAAGAGGAAGCAGGAGGAAGTAGGCTTGAGTGGAAAATGGAAATATTCTTTCAAATGAAAGAGAAATTTCAGTTTAACTTCAGGCAAAAAAATCCATCGTCTCCCAAATGCAAGGGCTCTGCCGTGCCCGTAGGGAAAACGAGGCGGGTGGGCCACAGCCTGGGATCTCCAGCTTGCAGACCTGGGGAGCTCAGGGGGGTTATGCACAGGCACTGGAAAACGAAGGGTGGGGGCTCATTGAGAGCAGTCCAGCACTCCGTGGTGGTTCGCACAGTTGCTTAAGGAAGGGTTTCTCAGTCTCAGTACTACTGCCACGTGGGCCAGAAAACCCTTTGTTGTGGGGGCTGTGCTGTGTGTTCTGCAGTGGCTGCCAGCACCTCTGGCTCCTGCTCGCTCCATGCCAGTATTTCCCCCTGCAGTTTCCACAACCCGAAATGGCTCTGAACACGGCCACACGTCCCCAGAGTACAGAGTGTGTGAAATCACCCCCATTGAGAACCACTGGCGTAAGGAATGAAGAAAAACTTCAAAAGCAGTCACATTTGAGATGAACGTGGAAGGGCGGGTACAGCCAGTTCGGGTCGTTTTGCTGAGGGGGAATTGTCTTCGTCAGAACCGGGCATTTAGAAAGGCGAATCTGAAGTCAGGTGTACGATAGCCTAGAGTGGGAGGAGCCGTGAGGGAGGGATGCCTGCCAGGAGTGGCCAGTTTCGGTTACTTCGTGAACATGGACACCCGATCGTCACTCGTTCTGCGAAGCAGCCCTCACACTTACTGTGCCTCTCTCAAGTGCGGGCACTGGCTGTCCCAGCGACTGGAGGTAGGACAGCAAGGAGACACAGTCCCTGTTCTCGTGCAGCTTACATTCTAGAAGGGGAGGAGACAAACACGACACACAAAAATTAACTCAAATACTTTAAAAATAGTACTTGCAGTCTATGAAGACAGTAAAACAGTTGATGTGACCATTAGTGACTAGAGAGGCTGCTGCTATTAATGATCAAACTTATAATGATATACTGACAACTTTGTTACAATGAAATTACATTTACATCAACATTCATTAGAAATCTCATCCCTAGGTGGCCAAAAATAGAGGTAAAATAGAATGTATTTCTTCCCTGTTGACATATAAAAGTATCTTTATGAAGAACATTACTTTGTAAGTTTATTCAACAGAAAGGAACTTGACTTGTACGGCTATCGGGACACTTGGATAGTTCCTTGTAAAACAGTGGGGCAGATTAGGAGGCAGAAGAAAGAAGGCAGCTAATGTTTGCTGGGATGCAGCACACGCCAGCCAGCGGTGCTTCTGGACACCGGTTACTTAGTTTCAATCACAGCAGGAGGCCAGGGCCCCAGAATCTCTCCCATGGAATATAGCTTCCCAGCAGGCCGTCTGTCCTTTAGTTCTGTCCTTCTTCAGTACATTATATGTTTGTAAAGCACAAAAAGATCACACCCATTTTCGTGTTAAAAATCACTAATGACTTTCCATTGTCTTAAGATCAATTAGAAATTTCCATTGTCTTAAGATCAATTAGAAATTTCTGACCAGGGCCCAGTGAATTTCCTAGGGTCCTGGAAAGCCCTGTGCTCTCCCTCTGCCTCCTCGGAGCCTCCCTGCCTGCTGGAAGCTCTCCACTCCACCCCACAGCCCACCTCGCTAACTCCCCGTCATCCTTCAGGACTCACTTAGAGATAGCTTCCTTACAAAAGTCTGACCTGATTGTCCGGGGTCTAATTTAGACGCCCTTCTAAGGTGTGGCAGGAGCACTTCTTATGCAGTGGCCACACTTATGACCCTGTTATGTGGACGCTCGTTTCCTTGTCTGGGTTCTTGAAGGTTCATCCTGGTGGACCCAGTAGGTTTACACAAGGGCCCAGCACAATCAGCAATGCTTGCGGGGTAATGCATTTTACAAACGAAAAGGCTGATGCTCAGAAAGCATATGTTACTTGCTCAAAATTACAGAGCTGTAAATAGAAGATCTCTACCTGTGGGGCTTAAAAACTCAGGTTCTCTCCATATTCCAAGGGAATCTGTGTATTCTGTGGAGCTGCATAGGCACATTACAGAGAATCATTTGGCTAAGATGGGTTACTGGTAGCCTTGCCGAGAAGTACTCAGTAATACTCATCATTAATCAAACAGCGGACGAGACCCTGACTTGAGCAGTTTCTTTCTTAGGGGTACTTCTGTGATTATCACCAGTCTAGGACTGCCAACGTCTGAGTCCTCTCCGTTCTCAGCCAGTGAAGCATTAGCATCGGGGAAATCTAGATTTTTGTTTCTCATTGTTTGATTCATTAATATTCTATTAGACATTTACACAAGTGCTTTTTATTACGGTACCTGGTATGATTCACTGCCTCCCCACACCCATTCTGTTATAACGTAGTCTACAAAACGGTATTGGGATGTGTGGAAAAACCATGCATATGTAACAGTGCACAATTGAAACTGCTAAAATATCCGTGTGTTGTTTAACGGATTTCTAAAATTGCAGCACCTTTGATTCATTACTTACTATTCTTTAGTCCTCCTGCTTTTTTTTAGACACTAAAATGCAAAGTGGACAAAGTAGAGAGGAATTTTGTTGTATCATTCAGCTACATCTAAGCTGGCCCCTAAGTTTATGACCTAGTAAACAGCAACATGTTTCCGTGAGCGTATAGAAATGCAAAGAGCAACTGTGAAACAAAATGTTTTGAGCAATATGCTTAAATTCATTTCAAATATTAATGCCCCTTCAGTGCATATGTTAAATGGGCATGTAATGATTATAGCAAATAAAGATTTTTTTCCTTCAAATCTTGGGTTTTTACCATTACCACTTCTGGCCAACCTAGATGGGTTTGCATGTCAGCCGTGGTCTATCGGCTTCTTCCCTGGGCAGGTGTGTGCTCTTTTAGCAATATGCTAACTACCTATGGTAAGTTGGATTAATAGACTAATAGTAATAGCAAGTGTTTGTTATTGCTTGGGTGTTTGTTATAGTACCTAGGCTATTTTTGTACACTGTCTCATTTAACCTTCACAATTCTTTGAGATTGGTACAATTAAATTTTATGTGTTTTCTGGTAAATTCTAAACATTTAAGGAAGAAATAGTATTAATTCTACATAAACTGTTCCAGAATATAGCAAGGTTGCATACACTTCCCAACTCATTTTATGAGGCCAACATGACTACTAAAACTAGACAAAGATATTGCAAGAAAAGAAAATTTCAGACCAATATCCTTTATGAACATAGACAAATATACTTTCAACAATATACAAGGAAATTGAATCCAGAAATGTATGAATAGGATAATACATTATGATGAAGTTTTTATCCTGGGAATACAAAACTGTTTTAACATTTGAGAATAATATCAACAGTCTGATAGATTCAGAAAAAGTATTTGATGAAACTTTGCATCTATTTATTATTTTTAAAAAATCTCTCAAAAGACTCAGAATAAAAAGGAGCTTCCATATAAAAGGCATCTATAAAAACCTTATAGCAAAGATAATATTTAATTATGAAAGGCATAAAGCTTTTCCCTTGATACTAGCAATTAGGTAAGAATGGTTATTTTAACCATTCTTATTAAAAATGTATTAGAAGCTGTAGCAAAAACAAGAAAAAGAAATGAAAGGTATGTAGATTGGAAAGGAAGAAATAGAGAACTGTCTAGATTAACAGATGATATAGTTCCAAGGGATCCACACAAAAAAACTTCTGAAACAAATATATCATAGTCAGTTTTACCCTTATGTTCCAGTGATAAACAGTTGGAAATTCAAATTTAAGTAAATTTTGTGTATATTTAAAATAGTACACAAAAAGAAATATTTAGTTATAAATCTATCAAAATATGTACAATATCTTCATTCTGAAAACTACGAAGCACCAATTAAAGAAATTAACACTCTAAATTAATGGCGAATTATACTGTGTTCATAGACTGGAACACTCAGTATAGTAGATATGTTGGTTTCCCTCAAACTAATCTATTGATTCAGTGTGTCCAAATCAAAATCCCAGCTGAATTGATCAACAAGCTGACTCTAAAATGCATGTGGAAAGGCAAGGGAACTAGAAAAATAGCAGAAAGACTTTGAAATGAACAGTTGGAGGATTAACATCATTTGACTTTGAGATCAACCCTTAAGCTATAGATATCAAGACAGTGTTATATTGGCAAAAGGATAGACATACAGAAGAATGGAAAAGAATAAAGATTCTAGAAATAGACCCATACATATATATGATCAATTAATTTTTGAAAAAGTACAGAGGGGGTTCAGTGGAGAAAGAATAGTCTTTTTAACAATGATACTCAAATCGTTAGAAATCCAAATGCAAAAAGACTTCCACAATTTTCAATTCATGCTTTATACTATATGCAAAAATTAATTCCAAGTGGAGCATTGAAGTATTTGTAAAACATACAACTATAAATCTTCTGGAAGAAAATATTACAGAAAAACTTTGTGATTTAAGTTCAGGAAAAGATTTCTTAGATATGAAATCAAAAGCATGATCTATAAAAGAAAATCTTTAAAAATTTGACTTTATCAAAACTAAGAACTTCTGTTTGGAAACTATTAAGAGGATGAAAATCAAGCCACAGACTGGGAAAAAATATTGGCAAAATCTTTATCAAATAAGGAACTTGTGTGGGTAATATATAAATAACTCAAACTCGCAAATTAGAAAACAACCCAGTAAAAAAAAATGGGCAAAATATTTGAAGAGACCCTTTGCCAAAAAAGATATATGGATGACAAATGAGCACAGAAAGATGTTCAACATCATTTCTCATTATTGAAATGCAAATGAAAGCCACATGTGTTTGTTGTATGTTTTGCACATACAGATGGGAACTTACTGTGTGGTGTTTTCATTTGTGGGAGATTTAAATAGATATGGATTGACTTTTACATCTACTAGAGTGACTAAAATAAAACAAACTGACAATACTAAGTGCTGACAAAGATGTGGAACACTTGGAACTCTTACACACTGCTGATGGAAATGCAAAATGGTACTTTTGGAAACACTTTGGCAGTTTCTTATAAAGTATAACATCTATTTACCATATGGTCCATTCATCCTCATTCTTGATATTGATTCTTATCACACATGAAATAAAAACTGTGTTTACAAAAAAAAAAAACCTGTATGTGAATGTTTATTTAGGTGTTACTCATGTCTCTAAAACTTGGAAACAACCCAATGTATTTTAGCTGATGAATGGTTAACAAATTATGGTTTATTCACCCAGTGGAATGCTGGATAATAAAAAAGAAACAAACTACTGATTAATGCAACAGTAAGGATGGATCTCAAATGCATTATGCTAAGAGAAAGCAGCAGCCAGATACAGAAGCTACACAGTATATGATTATAGTAGTTTTATGATGTATTGGAAATGGCAAAAAAAAAAAAAAAAAGATGGTTCCCAAGGGCTGGGGTGGGGAAGGTGTTAACTGTAGGTGGGCTTGGGGAATTTGGGGGGTGAGAGAACCGTTCTATATCTTGATTATGATATGTTGTGTATTTGTCAAATTTGCAGGTATAATAGGATGAATTTCACTGCATGTAAATTATACCTTCACAAAAGATTCTAAAACAATTTAATGTGTTGCCTTTCCAAGTAACTTCCATATCACCTAGATATGTTTCTGGTTTGGTTTCCCTGTCCTTGATGCCTCCTATCCTTGTCTTCAGTAACTGGCTCTTCTCCCAGCTCCCCCATTACTGTCTGGATGGACTCTAGCTCCTGCTAATTGACCATCTAGCTCCACCAGGCACTGTCCCCCTCTGATCAGTCACACAAAATTGACTTCCCCAGAGCTAATCCCTTGCCAGCCCCATGTTTTTATCTCATTATACTCTCTTCTGAAGCCAGAGCTTGGCAGATTTTACTTTTTATCTGTTTACCTAGAGGAGAATAGATTCTTTCCACAATCTCCTTGGCATGTTTGCTTCCACAGGCTCACCCAGGGTACTGAATGATGCTGTTCAGTTCTCTTTATCTAGGTTTTCAGTGGACATATGGATGAGTTTTATAGCAGATTGTAATTTAGGACACCTTATAATTTCCTATTCAAATGAGAACATTTTAGTTCAAAAGGTGGTAAGGACTGTCGCAGCCCGCTGCGGCTAGGGTGTTCGTAAGTCAGGGTGAGGGATGAAAATAATGGAGAGGTCCAAGACTCAGCTGGTCATGGCGAGTTTATTGCAATGGCTGGAGCCTTTTTATGCAAGCCACAAACAAAGAACAATGAGTGACCTTAAGAGTTACATCTTTGGTACATGACGCATATGCCCAGACTATGTTCCTTCTTGCGCACGGGAACAATCAGATAGCTAGCAGTAGGGAGGCAGTCAGGACTCAGAACGGCCTTGAGGCCAGAAACCAGGTTTCTA
>PVKM010052876.1:0-10111 GCA_004027735.1 Carollia perspicillata
GGAGGGGGTGAGGGAGGGAAGGAGGGAGGGAGGTAGGAAAGAAGGAAGGGAGGAAGGGAGGAAGGGAGGGAGAAAAGAAGGAGGGAGGGAAGGAAGGAGGGAAAAGATGGGAGACTGCCATAGTCAAGAAGAGCCTAAGAATACATGGTAACAATGTAATATGGTATCCTGGAAGGTAACCTGAATCTGCGAAATGATATTAGGTAAAAATTTTCAAAGCCTGAATAAAATACGGACTTTAGCTAATAATAATGCATAAGTTCGTGAACTGTGACAAATGTACCACATTAATGTAAAATTCTAATGAGGGAATCTTGGTGTTAGACTTGAGGAAACTCTGTTTACTGTCAGCAGTTTTTCTCTAAATGAAAAACTATTCTAAAATAAAAGTTTATTTAAAAAGAGCAAATGTGATTAAAAACTATTTTGACCATGTAAAATTAATTTTAAAGCAAAAAATATAACAACTTACACATGTAATTTTTTTTATATTTCCAGTGTTTTTAACCAATTCTCAGTGCTTCCAAATATTGCCTACTCAATCATGGTCAACGTCCTCAATATTCACCCATAGAGTTATTTTACTTTTTTAAAGGACTTTGATCAGCTTGAGTAGTAGGAAAAAAAAACATTATTACTATAAAAAAATCAAAATGACTAGAATTTTAGTGCCATCTTTGACACTAGCAAAAAATGTGACCTTGGGCAAGTCAGTAGCCTCCTATATCTTCATATTTCTCATCTGTAAAATGTGATCTAAACTACATTTTATTAATTGCTAAAGCTTCTAGGTATTAAAATACTCCATTATTGGCCCTGGCTGTGTAGCTCAGTTGGTTAGAGCATCATACCTATACTCCAATACTCCAAGGTGGTTTGATCCCTGGTCAGGACACATACAAGAATCAACCAATGAATGCATAACTAAGCAAAACAGCAAAAATCAATGTTTCTCTCTCTCTCTCTTCCCCCTTCCTCCCTCCCTCCTTCTCTCTCTTTAAAATCGATAAATTAAAAAAAAATTAAACAGTAGAATAAATACTGTATTGTAATAATTAGTAATGACTAATGAAATCACATCTTATCTAGGGAATTTTCTAGTCTGTAGTAGGCATAACAAGCTAGTAACAATCTCTGATAGTGGAGAAACCAGCAGGGAATTAAATGAAATAGAAATTATGATAAAAGGAGTCTACTTCTTAATAGATTTGTTTGAATCTCTCAGGAATTTAACTGTTGCCAAATTATCTAAGTATTCGGTAAATAACTAAAATATTCCAGGCAGAATTTTCTTATTTACAGCATTTGTTAATACACTATTTATTCTGAGATATGATATATGGCAAAACTGTTGAGATTTTAACACGGCTTGCAAACATGCTGTGCCCCAGTCTTGTTTTACATCTTTTTAAATCAGAATTAAGAATTATTGGATAATAAATATTTTTGATGAAACTTTTGTCTTCATTAAATTTTCATGAAATGAAAATTACTGAACATTTTCATATTATACAAAATTAAATTAAAAGACTTTTCTTCCTTCCAACTAGTTAGGAATAAGTTGACATGAACAACAAAATTGAAAGAAAGCATGGGCATAAGTGTTTTTTAAGGTGGCAGTGATGTTTCATGAAGCAGAAAGAATTCTGACAGATGTAAATGCAAATATTGAACATTGTGTTTGAAAGATTCCTCAACATTCGCCAACCACAGCAACCTCCTTCCAAAAATTCTGTAAGGGACAGATGATATACACAGACAGACAGACTGATTGACAGATAAATAGACAAATATGGACAGATACTATTTATCTCTATCTATCTCATCAATTATCATCAATTAAATTCCCAGGCTTTTTAGCTGACAACTTAGAAATGTCAGACTGATTCAAAATATGAAACCCAGGAAAAATAAATTGTGAATATCAGTAAGCCTGACTATATGAATATCTAGGTGTCCTAGGCCAGGGGAAAGTGGTATTAAATTATGGAATCATCCTGGATCTGAGACTGGGCTAACACGTCATTACTCAATAATGATATAATCAGAAATGTGATGTTTAGAGGACCAGCATTTTCCAAAGAGACAACAAGAAGATGGCATTCTAGACCAAGGAGAAATATGTGCAAATGTATGGTATCATCCAGTAAACCTATGTCGTTCCAGATTGCTGAATTAAGTCTGGGATGGTATTCTTCAAATTTTCTAGGAAATAGTAAGCATAGTTCTGGTTAAACAGTGTTCATGTGGTTAATGTGGGTGCCAGGTCGACTAGACAAGGAATGAACATCAGAATACAGGTGTTGAAGTGTGAAATAACTTAACACCGAATTTGAGAGGTAACATATCAGTTTTAGGTTTGGCTGAATTTGAGGAAATAAAATAAAATTGGCTTAAACAAAATAGGGTCTTTTTTACTTCCTTTCATGTAAAACAAGTCTAGAAACTGATAGTTCAGGGTTGGTAGAGCACTCTACAGAATTGGCAAGCCAGTCGCCTTTTATCTTGTGTTTCAATCATCTTGAATTCATCGTTTCCTTCTCCCACTCCAAAACAGCTGCCAAAGCCCCAAGCATCACATATGCTGTCAAAATAATAGAAAGTAGGAAGCAGTGCAATCTCTTTCCCCAGCTCCCATCAATGACATTTTTACACAAACTTTTGCTTATATCTTCTTGACAAGAATTTAGTCATTTGGATAATACCAATTATAAGAGAAGCTGGAAAATATATTATTTTTTTCCCCTAGATAGCCATGCTTACTACAAATCCTGAGTTCTATCCTTAAAGTAAAGAGGTAAAAAGTATTAAAGATAGGTAACTAGAATTCCTCTGCCATGGTTCTGTTAGTATGTAACATTTCAGAGATAGAGTAGTTCTGGATGATAATGATGTCTAGGTGAATTGGTTTGCCAAAGTGTAGAGAACATAAAAATATTGATGTTGAGGATCCTGGAAATATTTGAGATGAGGAAGTTGGATGGACACTGAAATCACTCAGGTTAATAGTTGGATTTTCAGAGAATAGATGCTGAACCTGATCCAAAATCCTTACTGAATTTTGGGAGAAAATTGAAAGTCAATAACTGTAATCAAAGGGTGCAATTTTTCATAGGTGGGTATTTTGTAACAGGATAAGAGAATCATGGTATAGAGTTAGCAGACTTTTAGCTCCATTCCTCCGGGCCAGGAGAAGCAGAAGGTAAGGGTGAATAAAGAGCTCGAGCAGTACTGATAAGAAATCAGTATGGTCCCACAGACTTGGGGGTTAATTACAACCTGGCCATTCATTAGTTTTGGCAAGGTACAAAACCATCTTATTTCCTTGTTTATGAACTGGGAATAATTCCTACATCAAAGTACATGGTAAAGATCTAATGAAATAACATTAAAATATTGCTAAAATCACAGTAGATTGTCCAAAAAATTAGTCGCATGCACAGCTCCATCCTACAGTCCTCAATTTTTCTGTAACATGAGTTTATTCTTTTTTATTTTTGAGATTACAGTATTTTCTAGAAAAATTTAGGACACACAGGGGACAGTAATACCATGAGTTTAAAATGCGTCAAAAAAACTTCAGTTATGAAGTTTCACATTAGACACAATTTATGATGAATGAATAAGTCTTTGTTAGGTCATAAATTCAGCCACTTGTTTTCCTTAGTACCCTCTACTACACAACAGGGGAGAGGGGGTGTTTTGGGTCTTAATGCCATGTACGAAGAATAAGCAAATATCCTCCTAGGGTGGCACTTTGCTAAAAGCCTGCCATATGTCCACAATGCGCTGAAGCATTAACAGCATGTCTTATTTTATATCCCCACTTGACAAGCACACCTTAAAGCAAGGATGAGCTGCACATGTGCTTGTCTGATTCCCATTACTGCTAATTATATGGATGCAGCAGGAAGACCACATCTCTTTAGAGTAAGACTTACTTTTCAAGACAGAGGTTATAAAAGTCAGCTAACTTTCAAAGTAGCAAATGATTCTTACATTTATTGGCACTTTATGTACCTGTGGATATTTTATTTTATTTTATTTTATTTATTTTATTTTATTTTATAACTTCAACTGTTATTCTGTTGTGGCCACCTACCTTATATGGGCTTTAAAAAAATAACGTCATTTTAAATCTATTGCTTGGCAAGACCTAGTGGCAATTTGCCTTCATGAAGAGCCCTTGCCATGCCATTTTCTAAATTGCAGAGTAGAAAAATTGCCTCAAGGCTAAGATGCACCAGGGAAAGAAATGAAATACCTAAAAATATTTTTATTTGAATTCCACTAACCTAGACCATGCTCTTTTTACAAAGAGACAAGAAAATTTAAACCAATTTTATGGATGACTTTCTATTTTGCTCTTTCTGAGTATTCAAGCAAGTATTTATGTAATGTTTGGACCATCACAACACAATGCATGATATTATAGGACACACTACAAACATGTTTCTCTCCACAGTTTCCCCTGGGGATAATTATGATGCAAACAAAAGTTAAAATCTAACAATTCCTGCACTCTTCCACCCTGGATTACACAGTTTTAAAGCGTTCAAGACTGTAGAACATCAGAGAGGAAGTATATTTTGATAAGATATAAGAACGTATTGTCAAAGCTGCAGAGCGTCACCTCGTTGCCATGAGAAACCAAGTAGAGCACATTTTTTTCACCAGGAACTGCCTACATTTTAGAGAAACCCATTTGTTATGGAATATCTAGTAGTAAAATAAAATTCCTTCCCACACCACAATGCACAGAACAAAATAAGTGGAAACCCGATGCTTCAAGATATGTAGAGTTTATACTTATCTTCTTCATCACTTGTTCACTGACTACAACATTTAATTTTTATCCAAGTGCCAAATCAACCCTCAGTCTCTGAAAATTCCTTAAAGCTACTGTGCTTTTGCCAAATGATCTTCGAGCAGATTCCAGTCTACGGGCGTTCATCTGAGGTTTGACATTCTGAGCCTTTCATTTTTAAATTTTATCATCAGGAGTGTTTGAAGCACTTTTTTAGAAGGAAAACTCTGTCTGCCACATGTTGACTTTAAAGTAAATTTTCTTAAAGGTGTGTCCTCAGTCAAGTGAAGCATGATTACTACTCACAGAGAATGTAAGTACCAGAGAAGGAAGAGGAGGGACAGTTCAAGTTCATGTACAGTAAGGATTAAAGAAATTTTCTTTTTAACCTGGTCCTATTCTCTTTCACAAAATGAAAAAATAGCAAAAACAAAAACACATGATTTATCTTATTTAGCTGGTTAAGACTTTCTACCACATGACAGTATGGAAATCTCAATTCCAAAGCAGGTGTATTATCAGTATAAAATTGACCCAAAACCTTCAATTAATTATAGCAGTTGTACCTTTTCCTTAAAAGGTTCAGAAGATGCACTCTTAAGTAATGAGAAGGCAGCTCTGATTTTTGGCCCCTCATGTACTCCCTATGTGTGCTCCAGAAACTGCTAAACCTAGGGTTATTGATTCTTCTAGGGATGGACATATAGGTGTACACTGGAAATGAGGGAAAAAGTCCACATTTCCTCAACTTCAAGCTATTTATTCTTCCCAACCCCAAAAGATCAGAATCAAGCATATTTTCTGGACCATCTTCAGGACTAGGCCTAGAACTCTCTGGCAAAGCACACTCGCATCCAGTAACTGAGAGTTAGTTCACTAAGCAGCACTCACAGTTGAAGATAAAATGTGAATGCAGTTTGAGAACGAATAAAAAGCAATTGCGGACTAGCAAGACATTCTTCTTAAACTATGCAAGTGCAATTTAATGTTTTACAGAGACCTGAAATTAGTTCAACGTGGTTATTCTGGGCAGAAGTGGGATTAGTTGATCCTTTCTTCTTTTTAAATGAGTTACATAAACACTCAGAAATTGATTGGGGTTACAAATCAAGCTTCTGGAAATAAACAAGCCACTGTGAAGATGCCTCATTAAAGGGGCCGTTACCTGGCTCCTCTGGCCCTTTCACTCACACTATTGACCAACTGCAAAGCCTCTCCCTGGAGTATAGCCATTAGGCTGCTGGCTAAATAGCAGAAATTACAATACAAATAGCTTTCCCTACGTTATGTCTTCCCTACTTCTTTAACAACTTGAGAGCACTAACATTATTGAGAAACAGAAAAAGATAAAAATAAGAAAGAAAAAACTTCAAAATTAATGTGATTTCTAGTCAAAGATAATATATAGTTCATTCAAATAAGCACACCTGCATGAAAAAACTAGATTTTTCTACATTGTATTAAATAAAATTTGTCATGCACATTTACCCATCTACAGTACTAAATGTTAGCTTTCTTTTAAAGCAAGTATTTGCCTGAAGTTCATAACTGTCTAGGCAAAATGCAACTGCATTCCTGTCTAGGCAAAAATTTACTCTTTTGTGTGGGTCCCCTAAATCCAAGAGAGGCACCAAACAACTATTTAAATTCAAAGCTTTGAAGTCACTTACTTTTCTTGTTGGGTATTATTTTTATTATTATTTATTTTTAATTATAGTTGACTTATAATATTATATTACTTTCATATATACAACATAGAGATTAGATATCTACATACAAAAAATTTTTATTTTTTCTTTTAAATTAATTAGTAAGAGTGACATTGGTTAGTAAGATTACCCAGGTTCTAAGTGCACGGTGCTATAATAATGTTGCCACTTCATTCACCCCTACATCTAACTCCAATCTTCCGTCCATGAATTACCACAGGAGTTATTCTCCTTCAGACTGCTCTCGGATCTAGTTGCAGTCTGCACTGCAGCTTTGCTCACTCTGACATCTCACGGCGGAAATGCACTGTGCACTAACATCTCACGGCGGAAATGCACTGTGCACATTCCTGAGAGCCATCTTTCCATGCCCTGCTTTTGATTATATCCCCTGCTCAAATGCTTTCAACGGTTCCTGAAAGCCTGTAAAATAAAGTCCAAGCACCTTGGTAAGTATTCAGGGAAGGCATTTTAGTTCGCATCCTGATCTTAAGTCAACATCTCCCATACTTGTTCCCACTGCTCCCTTTCAAATCATGCTGTGATTCAAAGGATTAGATGGCTTTCTTGGATCTGTCCGGCAAACCCCTCTTGCCCAAGTCTACTGTATCCACTGCCTGAGATGTTTCTCTTCGTGTGGTCAGCGTCTTCAACAATGCCACAAACAAATTCCCTGCAAGTCCTTGCCACTTGGCCTCCTTCAGGTCCATCTGCTTAGATTCCATCTCCTCAGGAAAGTCTTTACTGAAAACAAGAATAGGGTAGCTACCTTGTTTCATACTGTCCTGACATCCACACTTCTCCTTTGTAGCACTCCCAGCATGTATAATTCATTAAATATTTGCATAATTACTTGACTAATTCTGTGTACGCTACAATATAGCAAGCACCATGAAGGCAAAATCCAATCTATTTATTATCTGTATTCCCAGATCCGGGGTCTACAGTAATCATTCTGCTCCTTATCTCGGTGTACAAGGTTTCTGTGCAGAGCAGAGCTCCAACAAAACGTCCCGCGCAGCAGTGTGTCACTACCGCATGTATATGCGCCTCATTCGCAGCCGTCTTGCTTTATTCACCTCTGCCTCCCTGACAGCACCTTGTGCGAATACGTGCAGCCAGTATTCAGTAAATGTTTGTTTAATTTAGTGGAAAAATCAATGGTATGAATGCTTTTTCTCAAACTGTAAAACCCGAACATAAAATCTGACCTTTGGCAGATTGGGATTATTAGCTCTGACTTCAGATAATCAGTATAAATTCTTGTCTAAGTGAGAAGAAGTGAAGTTTGCATTTTTTGCCACTTCACTAGAATAAAGGTCTTAAACCCTGAATCTCTTTAATCACTTCAAAATAAAGTCATTTTATGTTTATTGTGTTTACCCTGCAAATTGAGTTTATTTTACATTTGTACAGTTCAAATTCTTTTCAAAATTTATTAAACTCTCTTTTTCCCATTTATATGTACTAGACTTCTTCACATAGAAATATATTAGTCTGCTAAAAGACCAAAGTTTTTCAGCATCATGAAATATGTGCTAGATCTGTGGGTCTCCCCCTGTCAAGTCCATAAAGCTAGTTTTTTCATGAGGTTCAACAATGTGTCAGAAGCTCAGAATTTTCACAGCAGCTCTGGAACTTCTAAATAGAAATAGACCAAAATGATTGAATATAGCTAGGAGACTTGTCTTGAAGGTACAATTTCATCATAGCTATCTATCTAAACCCTATGGCACCACAGGCCAGATCAAGGAAAACCTAACATTACTGTAGAGACAATTTTTCATGTTACTTTAAAAACCAAAATTAGGCAACCATTTTTCTTCCCTCCCAACTTTGAGGAATAATTGACAAATACAATTGTGTATATTTAAAGTGGGCAAAGTGATCATTATATTCTTATATATAGGATGGATATATATATATATATATGTGTGTGTGTATATATATATATGTGTGTGTGTGTGAATGATTATCAAGATCGAGATAATTAACATATACATCACCTCACATAGTTCATTTTTTATGGTAAAAATGCTTAAGATCTACTCTCAACAACTTTCTCTTTTTTAACTTTTATTCATTGAATTTAGAGAGAGAGAAGGAGGGGGAAAGAGAGAGAAAAAAAAGAGAGAGAGACATGGATTTTTGTTGTTTTGCTTATTTACTGCTTCATTCTTGTATGTGTCCTGACTGGGGATCGAACCCACAACCTTGGCATATCAGGAATGCTCCAACCAGCTGAGTTACCCAGCCAGGGCCACAGCAACTTTCAAATATACAATACGATATTACGAATTATAGTGAACATTAGATCCTCAGAACTTATTCTTCTTATAACTGGAAGTTTGTACCCTTTGATCTATCTTTTCCCTTCTTTCCCAGCCTCTGGCAACCACTGCTTTATTCTCTATTTCTGTGGATCCAACTTTATTCTTAGAGTACACATATAAGTACTAGCATACAGTATTTGTCTTTCTCAGTCTTATTTCATTTAGTATAATACCTTCCACATGTCACAAATGATGGAAGAATTTCCTCCTTTTTATAGCTTAATAATATTCACACACACACACACACACACACACACACACACACACACACAGTAGTCCCCCTTTATCCACAAGGGATATGTTCACAGACCCCATGGCTGGGTGGCTGGAACCAAGGGTAGTACCAAACCCTATACACATCTTGTTTTTTTTCCTATTCATATGTACCTATGGTAAAATCTCTTTATAAACTGGTCACTGAAAGAGGTTAACAACAACAACAATAAAATAGAGCAATTATAACAACGTATAATAAAAGTTATGTGGATGTGGTCTTTCTCTCTAATGACTGATACGACGATGGGTAGGTAATGTGACAGCTGCGGACACACTGGACAAAGGGGGTGGGATGACAAGAGTCCATCATGCTCCTCAGAACCATGCACAATTTAAAACTTAGGAGTTGTTTATTTCTGGAACTTTCCATTGAATACTTCAGACTGTGGTTGACTGCAGGTAACTGAAACCACAGAAAGGGAAACCACAGATAAGGGTGACCACTGTCCCACAGTTTCTTATCCATTCATCCATCAAAGGACATTTCGGTTGTATCCATATTTTGACTATTGTAAATATAGTCAAAGAACTATATTAAACTACATTAAATGACTATATAGTCAACCAGCTACTGTGAATGCTGCAATAAACATGGGTATTCAGTATCTTTGTCAAGATATTGAATTCATTTCCTTGACACACAACTATTTTTCATTTTTCCCCAATCTACAACCCTGTAAAGGCATGGTATATGTACTAATAAGGAACTGGATACTCTATTACCAAGGGCGAAAATACTAATTTATACAAAATTCAAATGTAAAATAATTTTCATTAACAATTATTGTCATAACATGCAAGTGTGAAACAGAATCTACTGTAGGGAAAATCTCGTGATAACTATCTTCTCTGACAAATGAATTTGGAAGTCTAGTTCTTTGATTGGGAGAAGCAGTGCTGTCCCAGTCCGCATGAGTAAGTATTACATAGTAAATCATCTTGTAAAATATACATTTTTTCTCATTCCTGGACACCTAATTAAAACC
>PVKM010052877.1:0-10145 GCA_004027735.1 Carollia perspicillata
CTTACAGTTCCAACTTGTTTTGGGGCTCAACTTCTGGAAGACAGCCTACAAAAATAGCAATTTACAGGGGGGAGAAAAGCGGGTCCTGAGGCATTGGGTTGGGGCAGACATTAGTTCCATTTAGGGCTTAAACCAGCCCACAGTTAATTGTAGGTCTCTCGCATTAGCTTGTAGGAGCAGTAAAAGCATGTAATTCGAGCTAATCTGATGGGCAAATGAACTGGGTACTCGGTGCCAAGTGAGACTGTGAAACAAAAGGACACATGTGTTTTCAGGGAAAGAAAACCCCAACGCAACATAGTTTCAACTGTTGCACACGTGAAACTCTGGAGAGTTCTTTGGAAGTTTTGTCATTCTGGAAAAGGGGATGCAGGGGACTGTGGATGAACGTCCGGAGCCCAGCATCTCTCGGTCACCGGGCAGCGAAGCACACGGCCTGGAATAGTTTGGGGGCAGCTTTTCGAGCGGTAGGTTTTCTTCACCTGATTGGCAGGGCCTTCTTTAGACAGCCTTTCTGCATTCTTTGTACCTGATGGCACATGACGACTGCCGCAGGCCCCTCCCTGTCCATTCTGATTTTATCGGCTGGGGACGGGGCCTGGGCATCTGCATTCTACACGTGCCCCCGAGGAATGCAGTGTGATGATTGCCATCCGGAGTAAGCACCCCTGATCCGGGAGTAGATGTGGCTTAAGGAGGGGGAGTGGATGCTGGAGGCTGACGGACCTGACTGCGGCTTCTTGAGGGGGAAGTGATGCAAGGCCTCCCGGGAGCTGGCGCCCTCTTGTTGGTCCACGCTGTAGGGCGTGTGTGCTTTGGTGGTTTTCCTAACGCTATGCATCCAGAGACCAACTTCCACAGAGCGTCAGCGCCACGTGGCCTTAAATCAGACTATTCTCGTGCATTCCAGGCTCGAGCAAGCCCTCCAAACGAGGCGACTCTTGACCTTTTTTCTTTCAGTTTTATTTTGTGTTCGTTTCAGGCGTACGGCCTAGCGGTTAGATAATCACATACTTTGCACAGTGTTCCCCTCGATATTTCCGGTACCCTACCTGGCACCATGCACAGTTACCTCAACATTATTGACTGTATTCCTTATGCTTCACTATACATCCCCGTCTACCAATTTGTCCGTCCCAAGCCCGTCACCTCTTTTACCCAGTGCCCCAGCCCCTTTCCCTCCGGCAACCACAAGTTTGCTCTCCACGTCTATGGGCCTGTTTCAGTCTTGTTTGTTCATTTATTTTGTTCTTCAGGTTCCACGTGTAAGTGAAATTTGTCCTTCTCTGACGGGTTCATTTCACTGAGCACAGCCCTCTTTCTTAAATCCTGAGCCTCACCGGAAGCTTTAGCGTGTCCTTCTCCTGGGGGGTGCTGTCCTCCTGGGGTCCCAGGTTTGAAAACCTGTTGGTAAGCTGCCTTTAGGTTAGTGAAAACAGTCAGTCAGTTTAATGATTTAAATCAGAAATTACCCATTTTGACAAAAATGTGTTCAACCGGTAGTCACCATGCTTTGAACCGATTCTGCTAATTTAAACCATTTTTTTGTGTGTGTAAAAGGTGTGTTAAAACTAGACACTTTGTTTGTACTGTTAAGAGAAAAAAAACTTTATAAAGTCAAACATTTTCTAAGACCAAAAATGTGTAATTTGGCTTGACCAACAGGATTAGAATCTTCAAAATTTAGGAGCGGAAAAGTACATAGTAATTCAAACATAAACTATTATATGTCTTGACAATGATAATTTTTAACACATGCTACTGATTAATGGGGTTCATCAGAAAAGACACTAAAAAGAGAAGGCAGTGTCGTCTGTTGCAGACTAAATATTAACCCCATGTCTGAGAAACAATGGGTGTCCTGTTTTTATACTCTGGATGTTTATGCGGAGAGTGGAAACTGAAGTAACTGCCGTGACTTCACATTAGGTCAATGTCATTTGTAGATGTGAGGGCTGTGGTTGCACTGGGGACTCCGACGAGCGACATGGTCAGTGTCCTCAGGTGTGCGGTGAAGGATGGGCTGTGGCGCAGGTGCCCCAGGTGTAGGGAGGCGAATGGCAAAATCTTTTCTTAATGAACATTTATTTGCAGGCTAACAAGACGTTCATAAAGAAAGAGAGGGGAGCTCTGTGAGTTTGTAACTTTGATAATTTTGCCTGTATTTTGATTTCTGTGAATTTCCCAGAGGGATCTGGACAAGTGGCCTGAGGAAGCTCCATTCCGGAAGCCGAGAACCCCAGAGTAGTTCATTCCTCCCTCCTACTTCTATGTCTACTTTCAATATAAAGGTGTGTGTGTGTGTGTGCACGGGGTGGGGGGCAGGAATTTTAAGGACTGGGTCTACACAGCTGTGGGGACTGGCAAGTCCCAAATCTGCAGGGTGGGCCAGCTGGCCGGAGTCGCCGAGAAGAGGTGGCGTTGCAGCCTGAGCCTGAAGACCTGCCGGCAGACTTCCCTCTTCTAGGGGACGTCGGTCTTTCTTCTGTGAAGGCGCCCGCCGACTGGATGAGGCCCACCGCATTACAGAGGGTCATCTGCTTCACTCAAAGCCTATCGACGTTCATCTCCCCTAAAAACACCTTCGCAGAAATAGCTAGTGTAATGTGTGGCCAGATATCGTGGTACCATGGTGTAGACAAGCTGAGGCATTGAATAAAATATCCCACAGACAGACTCCTTGCTGCGTGGCTAGGCTGGAAGCGATGCCATTTCAGCAATTTGGGAACATGAACCCCAAAACTGAGTAGGACACCATGCTGGCACAATAATCTCTACTTTTACATAGTCCCTGCTAGTCCTTGTTTCACACACATACACTTGCTTGCTTAATTATCACAGCACATATACATTTTTATCTTTTCTCCATTAGCATTATATTGCAAGTATATTCTCATATCTTTTATAGTTGGTCTTTATGGAGACGTAACATTCCATCAAAAGGAGGTAGCGTGATTTAATTAGCCGGTTCCTATTGTTTCCTGTGGAGGCTGCCTCCAGTCTTCTGCTGCTATAAATCATGTGGCAGCGGTCGGCTTTTTTCTTCCAGGATAGATTCCTACGAACAGAATCGCTGGGCGAAGGACGTGGGCCTGTTACGACACTTGGTGCATCTTGCTTTTGTTGGATTGGATTGGACTGTGTGCATTTTTCTGGGGGCTTTGTTTTTGTTTGTTTGTTTCTCTTCTGTGTCTTTGGTAGTGACCTCATGTTGCCAGCTCTGGTTCCCAACAACCACCCCTGCCGCCCAGGGGCCACGCTCGCCGGTTCCTCCCATCACCTCTCTGACCAAAACGTTCTCCAAGGCCAAAAGTGTCCTTACCCTGTCCTATTGCGTGAGAGACTTACAGCTGGGAAAATCCACGTATAGTTTCTGAAGCCGTTTTTCAACCGAGAGTGGGAAAATCACATTTCACACTTAAAAAGCAATTTGGGACTTACTTTTGGTTCTTTGATAATTCGGAGAGACTTTGAAATGCTTTACGTCTCATTTCTTCTCACATAATTGAGGAGGGGCCCCGGGTGCACAAGTGTAAGGAACAGCCATTAGAATTTGGAGTGAACATTTTAGAAGCAGAGGTTAATGGCAATGCTAGCTCTTTAAAAGGAGTTCGTTTTTCTTTTTTTTTTTTGTTGCAGTATCGGGGGCTTCACATTGGACACCAGAGTTCTGTTTTGTTCGGCGGAGTCTGGCAAACATACTTGTGGGTCTCGCTTCAGCACAAGGAAGTGACGTATTTAAGGAAGTGAATTTGGAATTGGTGTTAGGAATGGTGCTAAATTTACATGTGAGGAGAGAGTGAGTTATATTTTGGGAAAATTATTTATACATGAACCCGTATATTTATACGGCATACCTCCTACAAAGGAATGCTATGCTAGGTGGCCTGTGGTGACCGGCCTCTTTCACTGAGCGCAGTGTTTCTGAGGGTCACCCAGGTCGTAACATGGGCCAGGTCTTTGTTCTTTTTTGTGGCTGAGTGATATTTCATTGTGTAGATACGCCTCGTTTTCTGCATCCATTCATCAGTCGATGAACACTCGGACTGCTTCCACGTTTTGGCTAGTAGGGGTAATGCTGCTATGAATATTCGTGTCAAGTCTTAGGTGAATATGTTTTTCTTTTGTTCTCTTGGATTCCTATCTAGAGGTGGAATTGCTACGTCATACGGTAACTCCACATTAGCCTTAAATTATTTATTTATTTTTCAGAGAGGGGATGGGAGGGAGAAAGAGAGGGAGAGAAACACTGATGCGTGGTTGCCTCTCGTATGGCCCCAAGTGGGGACCTGGCCAGCAACCCAGGCATGTGCCCTGACTGGGAATCAAACTGGCGACCCATTGGTTCTCAGGCCGGCACTCAATCCACTGAGCCACACCCGCCAGGGCTCCGTGTTAGGGTTTTAAGACAGATGTTCTGTGGGCTCGCACGCTGGTGTCGGCTGGGGTGAAGGGCGTGACCCGGACGGAGGGTAGGAAAGTGAAGAAGAAGGGGAGTGCCGCAGACCAAGGAGGTTTGGACGTGGACAGATTTTACAAGAAGCTCTTCATTCAAACAGTCTTCTCTTCAGTCTTGAAGCATTTGCTGGTGTCATAGAGGAGTTGTAGGGGCATATTAGTGGTCCAGCCGATTTGATGGGACCCGTTTACGAAGCTTCCTATAACTCTAAATGCCTAATTTGCTTTTCAGGAATTAGTTTTTGCGTGGGCAAGCAAACACCACATCCCCCCAACTTTCTCAATAAATATCCTGTTTGGGCCTCCTCATAAAACAAGTTCTGTGCCCACCTTCACTTCAAAGTGCTACTGTTGACTCCTGGAGGCTCCCCGAGAAAACCGGCCGTTCACCAAATGCTTGAACGCGCCCTCATTCTGCTGTGTATGTGAAGGTTGTAATTACCATTGGTCTATTTTAAGCAAAATCCCTCTAATAACATGGGAGGCAGTGTGTGGGGAACATTTCTGAAGCCGACATTTAATACATTAAGGAAGATATACTCTACACATGTTAATGTTACTCTCAGAGGCTTCACTTTACACTTTTAGAAGTTTGAATACGGATTCCTTAGGAATTTTATACGAGCCTTGGTATGAAACCTCAAATGGTTAATTCGCATGCACCCTGGCCACGAGGATCCCTTTTGCTTTTCTTTAGTAGAAAGATGATATTAGCTGGTGTAATTATATCCCTAGGTGGCTTCAACCACAGAATTGAAGGGTTGGCTTCCTTCTGGCAGACCAGCCCCGGCTTTTGACTTGACGCTGGTACGGCTCGCTTGTGTAATCACGCTGCATGTGAAGGGTGGAAATTAGAGTGCAGGGTTGCTGATTTATATTCCATGAGCGGAGCTTTCCTTTGCCAACCCAGAAAAATCTTACCACGGCTGCAGCGTTCCGTTTTCTCGTGGCTTCTACCGTCCCTGTAAGTGATCCAGGAGGCAGGTTTTGGTGCATTCCAGAGCGAGGTCTAATTGTGGATGTAATGATGGGTGAAACATTTAAAGTACAAACCTAAGTGCTCAACCTG
Source organism: Carollia perspicillata (assembly GCA_004027735.1). Lineage (NCBI taxonomy): Eukaryota > Metazoa > Chordata > Mammalia > Chiroptera > Phyllostomidae > Carollia > Carollia perspicillata. The sequence goes on from PVKM010052877.1 coordinate 5,528, forward strand.
GACCTTCCTGTTTTTAAATGAAAAGGTCAGTAAACCAGTGTCAACAGTTTTAGACAGCTTGGGTCATACCTCTAAGAAATAATCAAAGTCAGCAAGAAAAAACAAACCCAGACCATTCCATTGCTTCTAAGTGAAGGAATCCAGTTGTCTTACGGGTTGTAACTGACACGATTTGACATGTTCATTTTTTTTTTTCAGTCTTTGGGTTTGGAGTAATTGCTTCTTGCAGAAAGCCTATGTTTTCTTCACTCTGTGGTTGCCAAGCTATACTTGACTTTTAAAAGGGAGTCAAAGGAACGTATCCTTGGGAGAAATTGCTGCTTTGTGGGGTACAAATGAGAGGTTTCATGATCTTTGAAGCTAGGAAGGCCAAATGGGGCTCAGAAACCCCATTGCCAGGCTGCATTCTATAGTCTTCGTTGCGTCGCTAAATGAAACCGTCCTTTTGTTGGAAGTGAAAGAAAAAGGTAGCAGAGAGTCAGGGTTAAGTGGTTTTCCCCATCTGGCTTGGAAAGTGGAAAGTGCTCCCTGACCACCGCAGTCCACAAGTCGGCCAGACTGGCCGACCGCTCCAGCTCAGACCAGGGGTTCTCAGCCGGGCAAGGTGTCGCTTGTCCAGGGGACATCGGATGATGTCTGAGACAGTTTCGGTTGTCATAGAGCAGGGGTGCGGTGCCACCAGCATTTAGTGGGCAGAGGTGCTGCTAACTGGCACATCCTACACTGCACCGGGCAGGCCCCCTCGATGAAGAGGTGTTCAGCCCCAAATTGGTAGCACAGGGGGAGTAGCCCGGACGTGGAAGGCGTATTCATGACACCAGGTATGCCGTTTCTGGTTCTGCTGTTCACAGAGGGGCGGGGACAGAAGGGAGATCCAGTGTCTTTCTTCCCACAAAACACTCTCTTTACGTGGCACTCATCTTGGGATGGCTCGTGAAGAGAGAAGTGGACGAATGAGAAACGTGGAGCCAGCCCCCTCCCTGCAGGAGTGAAGTGAGCACACGAGGCGTGCTCCTCCCCACGCTGCTCAGAGAACTGCTGGCAAGATCCTGCAGGCCTGGGCTTATTTTCTTCCTTTATTTGTTAAATGTTTCACAAAATGCTTTCGCCCCAGGTTAACTTGATTCTCCTTTGTTGTTAAAAAATGTTTTGTTTTGTTTTGCTTTGTTGATGAGGAATTACTCCTTAAGCCTTCACCTTTGTTGAAAGGGGAATACTTTGACAAGCAGATTGGAAAGTTGTTCGAAGTCACCACGCCAGTCTGTTCGGGGCCTTGCTGACGTGTCGGTCTCTTCTCCCGAGTGCTGCCTGCAGGGAAACAGAATCACTTTCATCAGTTTTCTAGAGTCAGGGCGTCTTGGCCTTCTGGGGGCCCGCTGTGGCCTGTGAACAAACACGGGGCCCAGGCCGGCCTGCTCCCTGTCTTCTGGGCTTACCTGCACCAGGGGAGCATTGTTCATTCTTGGGGCTGCTCCGGGCGGGAGGAAGCGAATGAAATGCTGTCCTACTAAATGTTCCTGTTCTAGCTGACTTCCCTCCTCCACTTGGGGACGAGAGGCCTGGAGAGAGTGGCAAACTCTACTTTGGAGTGGGGCTGTCTTACACATGGTAGGACACCCGGCGGCATTTGGTTACAGCTTGGATCGCAGAGCATTAAGCAGGAGGGGCTCACAGGGACATCCGGGCCCAGTACCTCCTTCCCGATGGAGAGATGTGGCCTCCAATCCCACTAGAGCCCCCAATATGGGCAGAGAACTGGTCACACAAGGAGCAACCTAGCACGTTTGCGAACACATGCTATGGCTCCCACACCAGCCACGCAGAAGCAAAACCCCTCCCCGAAGCCTGGAACCACTGGTGTGTACAAGGTCCCTGGGTGCTATGATGAGCAGCCTGGTGTGGGAGTCCCTTCCTGCTCCCCCTCCCCTCTGGCCGTTTCAGTCCTGCGTGAACACCCTCAGCACCTCCCTGTTACTGTGAGATTAACCCTTTCCGTTGCTTGCTGGCCTGAAGCCCGCTGCTTCGTGGTCCGGGCAGCTTCCCCAGTATCATTCCTGTTGCACCTTCTATTTCCTTAAACCATTGATTTGAGAGAGAGAGAGAGAAAGGGAAAGAGAGAGAGAGAGTAAGAGAGAACCATCAATTTATTGTTCCACTTATTCATGCGTTCATTGGTTGATTCCGATCTGTGCCCCAACCTGGAATTGAACCTGCAACCCTGGCATAATGGGAGGGTGCTGGAACCCAGAGATTTTCAAACAACATGCTGCAAAATATTTTAAAACATGCAATAGCTGACTATTTAGTCAGGGGTACTGACGTCTCTTCCCTTAGATTGGCAAATAAAGAAGTGACACCATCCAACACAACCATGGCCATCCAGTGTGAATGAATCAAAATTATACCTATTTTTTGGTCAGATGGGCACAAAAATATGGTATATTTATTGGCGTGCCACAGCACTTTAATAATTAGTTTATGTGTGCTGTGAGATGAAAAAGGTGGGAAATCTCTGCTCTAACCAAGTAAGCTACCCGGCCAGGGCTCCATGGTGCCTTCTACATCACCTGCTCTGAACCACACACCTGGGGGGAGGTACCAGGAGATCGTCAAGCGCGGGTATTGTTCGGCCAATAGGGACCATTGCCGAGCTCCGAGTCTGCCCCCAGAGACCTCAAGAACGAGTGGAGTTGGACTAAGTGAGGCCAGGAACGCTCATGCTGAGCAGCGCCCTTTCTCAAGGGGAACTTGGACCTTGGTTTCAGTGACCATCTGTGCTGTTTTTGCTCGGGGCCCAACACCCTGAGTGGAAGAAAGAGTTAGTTTTAAATTCTGTGAAACATCGAGCGGTGTTGCATTTGCAGGTTCAGGAGCTCCCAGGAGCAGAATTCCTCTCTGTTATGTCCTGCTCTGCACGCCTCGTGTTCTGGGGTTGACCCCTCCTGGGACATTTGCTGCTCCTGGTGACCTGCTGGCCCTGGAGGACATAGAGAGATTCTGACTCCTTGGCGCTTCCCACAGCCCCTTCTTCTGCTTCTCTTGTCGCGTGTCAGGATGTGGACTTCATGACCCAGCTCTGAGACCCGGTCTGTGAAGAAAGCCGTGACTGGCTTGTTAGAGGGGACCCCTACTCTCCTGTCCCCTCCATATGTGGTGCATCACCAGAGGCAAATTCAGGGGTAGGACCCCCTCTTTTCAGGTGCTCTTTTTTTCTGGATACTGGAAATCTGTGCATCACATTTATTTACTCACGTTATTCTTTTATTCCGTTGATGTGCCTTGAACGCCCAGGTCTGCCTGAGGTCAAAGACTTGCCTTTTGCCTCCAAGAGTCCCTAAGTGAGTATAATAATCCCTCTGCCATTTGAAATCCATGCGTCCTCCACCAAATTGAAAAAAGAAAACCCAAACCAACTCAAGTTCCCTGTTATCATTTGTTGAAATATAAAAAAACATAACTTGTGACTAAACGCAAGTAGCAATAATTTTAGAGTGTGCTCCCAGCCTCTGAGAGTAGCCCACAGCCCCCACCCCAGTCTTCCTGCAGACCCCCCCACCCTGCCCCGCCCACCCCAGATGTGGGGAGCTTCTGAGTCTGACAACCTGGATTTGTCTCCCTTCCTCTGTGGCGTCCAGAACTATCTGGGAACTGTCATGACCCAGGTGACCACACCTGCACCCAGTCAGTGGTCGAGTAAGTTCCGCTTTCTTTATGGCTTTTCCCTGTCCAGACAGGTACGGGTCTGACAGGTGCAGTCAAAGCGACTGGTGCCTGCCTGTACGCGGACTGTGGGTCATTGGGTCGTTGTGACACATGCTATCTTCATATGTCTGTCCCCTCTCCTAGCTAGACGGGCAGTGCCTTGGGCATAGAGGTTATGGCTCTCACACTCTCTGACTAGCACCATGCCCTACACATCTTAGATTTTCAATGTGTATGTTGAAATCATTGGAAAAATAAAAATAAAACTTTGATGCCAGAATGCCCCCAAGACCCCGCCACATAGGATTTCGGTTGCTTTCGTTTAAAAACAACAACAGAAGTGTTTTCCATTCCCAGTCTTCCCATTTCTCACTGGGGAAGACGTCTTTGCTGAGACAGGTTCAGTGCTGTGACGCCCAGGAGTGGCATCTCTCTTGTCACCGTGGTCTGAACCCGCAGCCGAGACCGTCTCCTTGCTCTCGAAGACCTGGTTGCTGGGAACCCCCTTGAGCTCCTGCAGAGGGAAGAGCGTGGCCGCAGGAGGAGGCCTTGCCTCCTGAGGCAGCACTCGGCACAGGCTGTGGAGTGGCCTCCACCGGGACTCCAGCCAGACGGCCAACGCCGTGCTTTCCGTGGGCTGTCCACGCTCCTGGTGGCTCGCTGGGTGGGAGGGAGGGTGGCAGGCGGGTCCAGCCAGGGCTCCAGGGACTGACGCGAGTTGTCTCTGGCTGCTCTCCCTGCCAGGCTTTGTGGCAGTGGGACATCTCTCCTCGTTGGTCTTATTTGTTTATTTTTTGGTCACTCCGAGCCCTGCGTGGAATACTGTCTCTGGAACTTCAGGAAGACCTCACCCAGCCTCAGGGCTGAGGCCGCTTGCCTCAGTGTCTCAGACCGGTAACAGCTGCCGGCCATCACC
>PVKM010052878.1:0-10143 GCA_004027735.1 Carollia perspicillata
TTTTTCTGACAGAAGTGAAAGGAAGTCAGGAAGAGAAGTGAATGAATGAATAAGTAATGAATAAAGAAAGACCCCTTCCAATTATGGATTTTGTATTATAGCCATTATTCTAATAAGAGTTTCAATAAATTGAATAATCCTTGTCAGGAAGGTAGCTTAAAATAAAGCAAATCATAAAAATAAAATTTATAGGAAACATCTAGTAAAAGCTTTGCAAGTTTCAAAATTCTGGCAGAATAAGAAGATTATTTTGGATGCTATTTATTGGTTTTGAAAAAGATTAAGAAGTTATTTATTGTAACATTTTAAAACTGGAGAAGTTGAATTATTTTTTTGTCCAAAGAACTCACACAAAATTCAATTAATTTATGTTCAAATTGGCTCTGATATTTCTTTTCATCTAAAGAGACTTTTAAAATCTAAATAAATAAGAAATATTTTTAGTAGCATGTACTTTGTAGTGCACAGCGATGCTTATGCCAGGAATGTCGACATCTCCAAAATTGCTACTATGTAATGTACATCACAAAGTTAAAAAAAAATATATATATCCCATAAAATATACTCTTGGACAGATTAATAGTGTCTAAGAGCCAGGAAATGAATGATATGACCCAGCATGAGGAGAAAGGACAGCTCCCAAAAATGCAAGGGGAAGATTCAGGGCCTGCACCTAAAATCCTGGACAAATCAGCCCCTCTGGGTATCAGCCTCTTTATTTATAAAATAAAAATGTTAACTTATGTAATCAATGAAAATTTTTCTGACTCTAAAATCTATGATTGTATTAGGAACTTTGGACTTCTGGCCATATATTCTAAACTATTTGGTTAGTTAACATAATGTGTTGTGCTGTTAGTTTACGTATTGGCACTTAAGCTTCTTATACTTGACGTTGCCCAGTAGTGGGTTCATGATAAGTCCTAGATTCTTGTTGAGTTAAACTGGAGACAATGACGATGATTCTGTCATCTTCAGTAAATAGTGGGAAGGAATGAACAGTTTATTTAGTAACCCTCTAATGTCACTATGACCCCAAGTACAGAAAAACAGCCAAAGGACCAAAGGTGGGCAGAAATAACTTAGTTAGCTTTTTCAGTTTCCTGGACATTATGAACCCAATTGGTGACTAACCACAAAGTTATATATTTGCATATGAAGGTGAGTCTCCCCGGTGGGGAAAATAAGATTTTTTTCAAGTAAGAATTTCAATTAAAATTGGGAAAAAAAAGATTCTTCCGATTGGTTTAATACCAATAACTGGTATAATGATATTGGAAAACTATATAGGACAACTTAAATCCTCCCATTATTATCTGTCTGGAAGGGTGGTATAAGAGTGCAGGTGTGTGCCCAGAAAGAAAGTTGATAATGTGACATAGGAAGTAACAGAGGGTAAGTGGCCACTATTTGGTGACGAATCCTTTACCTGGACTTACGCCACCTGAAAGTGGCACTGCCCGAATGGCGGGTCTGGTTCCTTCAGTACACAGTAAGTAGAAGTAACAGGGGCATGGGGTGGTGGGGGAGGGGAGTAAGATCTAGTAAGGCAGCAGAGTTGAGGGGAAAACTACAGAAATGAGCAGTCCTCGGGCAATTTTGAAAGGATGCTCTGAAAAATATGACTCTGAAGTCCTGCACTGTCCTGTGCAGTAGCAAAGTAGAATTCTCTCACATTTCAGTAAGACAAACTGTGCTTTGAGGGAGAATTTTGAACAACTGCTGATGGATGGAGAATTCTCTGCTTTGAGTACAGAAGCCCTGACACAAAAGAGTGACGCCACCCCATCCAGTCTGAAACCGGGACAGCGAAGGACGAAGGAGACCATGGTGAATCCTGCAGTACCACGGTGATGAGGCAAAATAGGGACAGGACAGGAAGGGAGCTGTTTTTTATCTAACACATTCTTTAAAAAAAAAAAAAAACTTGATCAGATTTTATTTTATTTTTATTTTTTAAAAATATATTTTATTGATTATGTCATTACAGTTGTCCCACGTCCCCCTTCATTCCCCTCCACCCTGCACACCCCCTCCCAACCACACTCCCCCCCTTTAGTTCATGTCCATGTGTCATAAGTTCTTTAGCTTCTACATTTCCCACACTACTCTTGCCCTCCCCCTGCCTATTTTCTACCTACCATCTATGCTACTTATTCTCTGTACCTTTTCCCCCCTCTCTCCTCCTCCCACTCCCCTGTTGCTAACCTACCATTTGATCTCCATTTCTGTGGGTCTGTTCCTGTTCTAGCTTTTTGCTTAGTTTCTTTTGTTTTTGTTTTCGGTGTGGTTGTTAATAATTGTGGGTTTCCTGTCATTTTACTATACATGTTTCTTACCTTCTTTTTCTCAGATAAGTCCCTTTAACATTTCATTTAATAAGGGCTTGATGATGATGAACTCCTTGAACTTGATCTTATCTGAGAAGCACTTTATCTGCCCTTCCATTCTAAATGAAAGCTTTGCTGGATAGAGCAATCTTAGATGTAGGTCCTTGCCTTTCATGACTTGGAATACTTCTTTACAGCCCCTTCTTGCCTGTAAGGTCTCTTCTGAGAAATCAGCTGACAGCCTGATGGGAACTCCTTTGTAGGTAACTGTCCCCTTATCTCTTGCTGCTTCTAGAATTCTCTCTTTTATTTTAATCTTGGCTAATGTAATTATGATATGCCGTGGTGTGTTCCTCATTGGGTCCACCTTCTTTGGGTCTCTCTGAGCTTCCTGGACCTCCTGGAAATCTATTTCCTTTGCCAGATTGGGGAAGTTCTCCTTTATTATTTCTTCAGATAATTTTTCCACTTGTTGCTCTTCCTCTTCCCCTTCTGGTACTCCTATAATTCAGATGTTGGAATGTTTCAAGATGTCCTGGAGGTTCCTCAGCCTCTCCTCATTTTTTTGAATTCTTGTTTCTTCATTCTTTTGTTTGGCTGTTTCTCTCTTCCTTCTGGTCCACTCCATTGATTTGAGTCCCAGTTTTCTTCCCATCACTATTGGTTCCGTGTGCATTTTCCTTCATTTCACTTAGCATTGCCTTCATTTGTTCATCTAATTTGCGACCAAAATCAACCAATTCTGTGAGCTTCCTTATCACCAGTGTTTTGAACTGTGCATCTGATAGGTTGGCTACCTCTTGGTTGCTTAAAAGTATTGGTTCTGGGGCTTTGAGCTATTCTTCTGTTTGAGTCATTTTTGGTAAGGTGGTCCCTGTTATGTAAATGTAGCGGAGCCTTAGGTATTTACCAGGGCAGGTCAACCCAGTCGCAGGGTTGTGACGCTGTCTGTGGGGGCGGGGTCAGAGAGAGAACAATGGCGCCTATTCCACACTCTCTCGGATTTGCGTCCCCTCTGATGCCTCCCACAAGCAAACTGGGCCCTCCCGGCACTGGTTCCCAGGTGGGTGGGCCTATGCACGCTCCAGGACCTTGCAGGTCTCCCCAATGACCTCTCCTTTGAGGTTGGGAGCCTCTCCTAGCACCTTTTCAATCAGTGGTTTTAGGCTTTATTTCCTGTCGCTGGGGTCCTGGACTGTGCGGTCCGTCTCACTGCCTGCTCTTGCTTAGTTTAGCTATGCGAGAATGTGTGTCTGTGGTTGGCCAACCACCCTGTATGCCCTGCGCGTGCTCTGCTCGTCTCCTCCTGACGTCTGAAGTCTGCAAGCTCCGTGCCACCTATGGTCCCTGGCACTCTTGGGTATGCCAGCCACTGCCTTTTCCTGCCGCGTTCCCTCTCTGTTGACTGCTGACTCCACCCCTCTTACCGGTCTGGCTGAATGGTTGTTGGACTTCCGTAGTTCAATTTTCTGTGTTCTGCTTGTGTTATTGTTTGTAAATCTTTGTTGTCCTTAATCTTGGTTGTGCGAGGAAACACAGTGTTTCTACCTACACCTCCATATTGGCCAGAAGTCTGATCAGATTTTACGTTATTTTTTAAAGATTTTATTTATCTACTTTTAGAGAGAGAGGAAGGGAGGGAGAAATAGAGGGAGACAAACAGCAATGTGTGGGAGATACAGTGATCGGTTGCCTCTCTCCCCCAGGGGGGGACCTGGCCTACAACCCAGGGAATCGAACAGGTGACTTTTCTATTCACAGGTCAGTGCTCAGTCCACTGAACCATACTAGCCAGGACTACCCACAAATTCTGTAATGAAAAGATTAGACATTAATATGAGAACTACATGGTTTGCTTAAGGTAGTTGTAGAAAACTGTCTATAGTATGTTTTCTAGTATGCTTTCAGGCCTTGTCAGTCCTTTCATCTTTATAAAGTTCTTAATAAAAAACCTTCAGATAGTGTTAGAGATAAACATGGGAACGGGGTGGAAACACCTGGCCCTAGCCATCAAGTACCTGGAGCGGTAAAACTGGATAAGCAGCATCATTTTCCAAGTGCTGCTTGAATAAGGCCTGATCCTCTCGATGTGTCACCCACTCCGGATGCACATGGAAGCTCCCCCCACACACACCCATTCGCATGGCCCGAGCCAGGAGACACCAGCTAAAATGATGCCTTCAGCAAAATGCAGAGTTCTAACTTCCCCTCTATCAATACTATCCTTTTATATAAAACAAATCAATATAAAGGTTTGATTTCATAAAAAGTTCTAATGGGTTAGCATCAACTCAGAAAAAATGTAAATGAATAAAATAATACAGATTAGGATTTCTAAATGGCACACAGTTTTGGGGGGGACTTTTGGAGATATGGATTCATTCATCTCGCAAAGTGTCTACTACACACAAGCATCTCAGTTAGTCTTTGGGGGTAGTCTTCGGGGGTTAGTCTCAGTGATTATAAACCAGTCTCTATCCACAAGGAAAAAAATTTTAATGCTCAGTTCTTCTTACATTGTTATAATAAGCTTGTTTGTCTACGATCTGTTAATCAGCCCAGTTTCAAGATAAAGAATTGCACATGTTTTCTAAGTCAAAAGACATTCCCTGAAGAAAGCAAGCATCTTGAGACATATACAGTAATTTAAAGTGTGAAATGTATCCCTTAGTTTCCTATAGTTGAAAGGAATGAGTAGAAAGAACTGTTTTCTTTGTGTAGAACATAAAATCATAGTAATACTATTCAGGGCAGAAGGCAGTCTGTGTGCACCTGTGAGTTATAAATACATAGGCATATAGTCACTTGCTGTACAAGCTTGGCAGAGTTGCTTAAACTTTCTGTGCTTCAGTTTCTTCACCCATGAGTGGGCCTATCAATACATCAGCACAGTACCTCACAGTGTTGTGAGAGACATACATGAGTTAATTCACGTTAACCTCTTAAAATAATGCCTGGTGGGTAATAATTGCTCAAAAAATGTTAACTATGTTATTTTTATTGTCTACCTGCTGTTTCTAAGCGCATTCCCCAAACCTAAGTTCCCCATCTTCCTATAAATCAAGTGACGTTTCTTTTTAGTAGAAGGGTCAAATAGAAGTGTCCATTTATACGGTATATTTCACAGTTCCACAGCTTTATTTCCAAAAGAGTGCTGCAAAATGAGAGTTTTTCATGGTTCATCTGGTTGCAAAATCTGACCTGACCTGATTTGAATTTATTGGCAGCAAAATCTGATCTGAACTAATGGGAAACTATTTATAATATTTATATATCTTATTTGGTATAAATATTGATATGTTTGATTATGGAATATTATCCCAGACTCTATTGGGGTTGCCTTTCAAATGTGAAAAATTCTGTATTCTGGAACATATTTGGCCCCTGGAATAAGAAATTGTAGACCTATAATAGTCAGGGTAGACTGTACAGAAGAAATTTCCATCTGTGGCTCTGCAGGCAAGATTTATTAAGCAAGGATGTGAGTTCCTTCAATTGTAAACATTCTGAACAAATCAGCTCTCCAAACCTAAGAAATGTGGAACTGGTTTCCCCCATGACATTTATTATCACTAGGCCAATCTTTCCTCCTACTTGTTCCCTCTGCTATAATTTGCAAGAAGCAGTTATTTTAGTGTTGGAACATTTATCAAGTTATAGTAACTCTACATCTCTTCCAATGTTTTACCCCCTTTCCTCCAGTCTCTATCCACATTCATACAAATACACTGTAAAGATCGGGTCAAAACAAACTCATATTGTTGTGTGTAGATATGAATCTCCTCAATCCTGTTCTTGATTGCTTTTTCCATCCTCCTCCCCGACCCTCCCTCGGGACCAGTCAGGGAATCAGGAAGGATGAGTCTTGAGGAACACGGAACACATGTAACTCCGTCGTGCCCTCCAGCACATGTCCCTCTGATGCCTGAGACGCTGGTTGGAAGAACTGTCTAGTCTCCAGGCAGTTCATCTGGTTTTATCTCAGGAAGTTGACAGTAGATCCCAATCTAAAATACCTATTCTTATTAAAGAGCCCTAAGATCTCCAGAGATATCTAGGAGAAAATTCTTTCAAGGCTCTTTCCTCTCTAACTCCAGGGAGTCTAAAGTTATGTGTTTAAAAATTCTCCAAATAGACTTAATCTCCACATTAAATTTAACCACAGTAACTCCAGCTGGGTTTAAAAATCTGCTCTCACTCATGTGACTAATAGAAAACAGCAGTTTAGGTAGAACTGAACCTGAAAATCTCTTTTCCAGTGCACTCAGGATGTTTTCTTTCTCTTTTGTAGTCAGGGAGCCTTCAAGATGTAAAACTACTTAGTTACCAAGGTGGCCAGCAGTGAAGATGTAAATACAGGTTTATAACAGATATTAATCTGAACAAGTAGATCATCCCAGCCCCAGAGAGGTGAAGACCCTATTTCAAAGGAAATATGGTAAAGTGCATCGGAATTCTGCTTGAGCCATTTACTCACTGTGTGTTGTGGAGCAAACCACTTCATTTCTCTGGGCTTCATTTTCTCGGTCAGTACCATAGGCATCATAACAGCTGCTTTTGCAGAATTACCCCAGGTCACAGCAGAAAATTACTGAGCTGGAATTCAAATATACATCTGTTTGATACCCCAAACGCTGATCTTATCCTTACATCATGCTGTCTCTAGAAAGTTCCCATGTAAAACAGAATATTCCCTCTGCTGCTGAACCACCACAGCCAGCTATGTACAAAGCGTGGAAGGGCTTTTGGACGGTTTAACTTTTGATGGTGGGACCTGGGTCAATCAGGGCTACATGCAGAGCGCAGCTGCAGCGTTAAATTTAAAAAGACTTCCTTTGACCTAAGTAATGGGGTGACAGGAAGGACAATCTGAGTTGGCTGTGGTTCTTCTATGGTTAGATGTACTCCTGTGGTATCACATAGTGAGCCTTAGAAGGTTTTATGGAAGCTCTGTGGAGCTCACAGAGAGCTGAGCAGAAGAGGAGAAACCGCAGCAGAAATTTCAGTTGCTTAAAAACATCTCAACAGAGAGTAGAGTTCCTCTTCCCGAGCAACCCTGGGTGTCTGAGGCATGAGAGCTCCGTAACACCAAAAGGAATCATCCCTTACTAGAAGCCTCCCCGTGTCTAGAAGCCAGTTTTCTCCTGTGATGTCTGCCAACGCAGAAGCGCTTGGCTTCCTGGAATACTTTAAGTTCGAAAGTCTCTTTTGTATAACCTTTCAACACCACACTGAATTAAGTGTCAAGTACAACTTCTTCCTTTTTTTTCCCTAAACCCAGGAACTTGTTCTCCTTCGCAACAACAGGACAGCAGCTTTATAACCCACGGATGCACTGTTATGCTTTGAAAGGCGGCTGCTGGAAAAACAGCCTGAAGACACTCTCAGGTCAGTGGCACTTTCTTACTTGATGTTATTTCCTGACAAAAGATTTTTTTGGTGACAGGTAAAGAGGGGCTGGCTAGAGGATAGCGGGGCTAGAACTTAAAACAAATGGATAAATGGCTTAAAACAGGGAACTATAGTGTTAATTCTCTTCGTTCTCGTTTATCGTACATTGTTGTCCCCTCTGTGGACCCAGAAGAAAAAGTTCTCACTATACACACTCATATCTATCAATACGTGCATATAAATTGTGGAGCACACCTACTTGTGGTGCTGGGAGGAATACAAACATGCACTTTTCGCTCCCCGTGACTGATCTGTAGGAGAGGATGTAGGACACGTCCAGAATCATGAGGCTTCCCACGTTCACACAGCAGCAGCAGGGTTATTTCCCAGCTTCTCTTCAGGGGTCAGAACACGGGGGATTCTGGGTAGTATCTGGCTGTTTACGTCTCTGTCTCCTCCTCTGGCACATAAACCCCCTGGGGCTTCTTATCTCCAGGTCTCACGCCGTCACATGGCTCATAGTAGGTGTTCCGCAAATGTCTGTGGACATCTTCGCAAGATTGTTGGACTCAACATATGCCTTATGGAGTAAAAGTGGTCTCCGTTTTGGGATCTGACGATTAGACTGATGGTGAAGGAGCAATGTTGGGAGCTATTTTGTGTTCTTATTGGATGACTTGCTATATATAGCTTGAAGGTCACATCTCACGTGAAAGCATCAGTTGGCTAATGTAAGTCATTCAGAGCAAGTTTGTTTATGTCTCATAAAATTACGAAATGCATGAAGCTACAGGAAACTCACGTTCTGTCTATCTTCATTCTCTAGCTAAATTAGGCTCTAAGAGAGGAAATAGTCTTCTCTCTCACAGTCTGCCACTTCTAAACAATCTCAAAGGCCTATTCCCCATGGGTTATGGTTTGGCAGACCACTGCTCTTAGCCTGTATGCGGGGTCATGTGAAATACTGTGATCTGGAAAGGCAGTGGGCCACGGTTTCCTACTGGCTACCACCTTTCCTATGGCTGCTGCATGGGAAAAGAAATCCCCATGTTTATTGCAACGGGAAAAACAATGGGAATGGTCAGGGGAATTGTGCTACCTACAACTATTTAAACTCCTGTGTATTCAGTTCTGAACAATTCCTAGTTTATTGTTTTCCGAATTTCCCTATTATACACACAGCCATTCTGATGCACAGCTGAAGTTTCCTTTTCTGTTGCATCATTCCACACCACTCACTAGCTAATAAAAATGGAAACATTAGCAAATCTGAGAAAGGTAGCACTGGCTTCATCTGATCGTGAATTCTTTGCAATTATTTAGGAAGCCAGTGCAAAGCACCACCGCCCATTGTCTCGCTTTTGCATTTTCTATCGAAGTGAGGATGTCAAAGATTTCAGAGTGAGGTCCAGTTTAAAAGTAAACAGAAGATTTACGATCCATCACCTTGAAAGCCATAAATATAAATGTCATTTTGCAGATGTATAAACCAGACAGGAAGGGCCTAGCCCCCAGCTCCAGGCAGAAGATGCAGATCTGAGATCGCATTGAGGATATGGAGCCTCGGAAAGGTCAGCTTCTCTTTGTAGCACATTCTTCTTATAGGCCCGCCTCCAAGTTTTGTCTCAGTTTGACATAATCTTGCACAGAGGCACTTGTCATGGCAGACAAGTGGAAGTTAAAAAACTGTGACAAATTAAAATGAGCACATGCGAAAACACTGAAGTTTGATCTTGTGTTGATTCTTTTTCATAGGAGAGGTAAAGATAAAAACCATCTTAGAGATGAACTGAGATTCTAATCTCTAAGAATTTATATATATATATTTTATTAGACATAGTAACTTTATTAGACACAAACAATGTATATGAAATAGATATATCAAATATATGTATCTATTCTATCAAGTCTTGAACTTGCCTATTTATCTTGACCAGAAAAAAATGCCATTTATTATTAGTTTAGTGAACTTTAGTACATCATTGTCTCAGCACTTTATAACTTAAACAAACAAACAAAACTCTACCAAAAAAGCATTCCTGGACCAGGTGTCAGATAATATGAGTGTTGCTTCTAGTTCTTTCTGTAACTAGCTAGTGACGTGGGTCAAGTTGTTTAACTTTACAGCTTTTAGAGCTGTTGAGATTGGGACCATCATATATTAAGACTGAAAATTAGACAGAAAATGTAAAAGTTGCAAACATGTTAATAAAAAAGTTGTTTCCTAATCATAATGAATTTCAAAGGACATGTTTATCTAAGTGTAGTGTGGTATACCTCAAAATTTATTGATTTTTTTCATAAAAATATATTTTTTTCTTTTTATTGATTTCACTTGGTAGCAGGGGTAAACAGTGAACTTGAACTTGGATAACTATGTCCTTGCAGTTTAATGCAGTCACTTCCCAGCCCCTATGGATGT
>PVKM010052879.1:0-10172 GCA_004027735.1 Carollia perspicillata
TGGACAACAGTGTGGTGACTTCAGGGGAGAGGAGTATATAAGTGGACTATATGGTAAGGGAAAACACAATAAAAATTTGTTAAATAAAAATAAAAAGATGTACAAGAACTGAGACTGGGTAGCTTAGGAATCTTTTGTTTGAGAGGCTAACCAGGCACTTAGACACTCAATTATGCCTTTCAGGAAAATGGTGCAGGCTAGAAATACGCACTTGAGTGTCGTCAATGGACAGATGGTATCTGAAGCCATGAGACCAGAGGAGATCGCCTAAAGAGGTGGAGAACAGAGACACCCTGAGACAGAATCCAGTCCAACATTGGAGCTGTGACAGTTGAGGACAAGTCAGTGAAGGACACAAAGAAATATGGACCCATGGGCAACACAGAAAGCAGGCAAGGGAGGCAGCAGGAAACCTAGAGGAGATTCCTGGCTCACTTTTGATTTATATGTGGCTCTGACTGGTTCCTAAGAAAGACATATATCCAATTACACAAGAAAGGCATAGAAAAACTTTAAACAGTCATATCTCAGGTTACGATACCTCACGTCTACAAAGCCAGGATACGTTAGGCAGGTGAGCCATGGGTCCTGTGCCTTGTGGAAGTGGACTTCAATCAGAAAAGTTTCAGAGTCACTGAACGATCCCCACAAGCCCTTCGGGCTCCACAGGGTCTTTGACCAGAGGTGGCTGGGGAACGACATTAGCTCAGGGGGATCTCCTGCTGTGTCTGTCTATGAGAGAGGTACACACAGAGCCGCTCCAGCTAGAACAGAATACAGAGGAAGAATTCTTTCCCCCCACATCTCTTCTACCTCCAAATGAGAGCATCACACAGAGTGGAGCTCCCGGTGTGCCATGAGGGGAGGCGAAAGCGAGGCCCACAGAGGCCAGGATCCTTCAGTCTAGGGGAGAGGGGTTTGCTCCTGACTGGAAAGTCACAGGTTTCCCTTCATTGCCTCTCTGCACTCCCTGACTTGCCTGTAGCCATTAAGGTAAAACATGGCCCAGAAGCTCCTCCAACTTGGGAGAATGCGTCCTCTAAAGCTCTTTACCCCCAAGAGAACTAAATAAGGAACGTAATGACGCCAAGATAGATAGAAACGACAGTCTCCTCTTGGCAAAAGAAGCCCTTCCTACTGCAAAGTCCACCTCACTAGAGGAACGCACCAGAGTTTGGGGCTGAAGCCCCAGCGAACAATGAAAATACTCCTTTGCTCGCTTTGTCCCCCAGTCTTTTGCTCCTCATAGTGTGGCCCACGGACCTGCAGAATCAGCACCTTCAGGGAATTTGTTAGAAATGCACAGTCTCAAGTCCCACCCAGCCTACTGAATTAGAATCTACGTGTCAGCAAGGCCCCCAGATGTTTCACATGCATGTTCAACTTTGAAAAGCATGTATGTTCCTTGGGTCTTTGCAGGAAGGGGTGACTGGTGGTGGACCAGAAAATTACATATTAGGCTGCCTCGCCAAATACCCGATTCAATCTTCATGAGCACAAGGTACTGGAGTTCCAGGACTTGTGTGAGGTTGACATAAATCTTGGATATATGACTCAATGAACCTTGGAGGGTTTGCGTGGCCTGTCTGTGTTCTCCCTGAATTACCCACCACCCCCAGGAGACACCGTCTGAGGAAGCCCCAATCTCTGCAAAGTTCATAGGGATATTAGCAGAGATGAAAGAAAGCATCTGATAATCTCAGTGGCTTAACAAGGAAGACGCTAAGGTTCCTCTGCCCCTTTTTACCTAATCAGGGATATTACGTATCCCTCCTGACTCTGCCCATGGACTTCAGAGACCTAGGGTCCATTCAGTCAGTGGGAAGGTGACGTGATCTGTGAAAATCAGATAGAAATGGAAGGCCTTCTTCCAGGTGATACAATGTGACACATGGTTGTGCTGAGAGAGAACAAAAGTCTCCTGCTGGTGGCACGACACCAGATGCCAGGGGAGAAGGGGAAGAGCTGTGTATCTGGAACTCGGACTCGGAGAAGCAGGAGTGCTTCGAGGCAGGAGGGAAAGCTCCATCGGGGTGACGAGGAGTCCGGGATTAGTGTGTGCCCAAGAAGCCGCTATTTGAACTTTGCCACAAGAACATCAAAAATCCAGGAAGCACCAGAATAGCTTTAAAAAATGGTCTTGGTTGAGAAGAAATAAAGAAAAAAGCGGGGAGGGGGACTCGATAACAGTAAACAGTAGTAGGCTTAAAAGTGGCAGAGAAGGAAACAAAGAAGGCTGAAGCTGTTTCAAAAAAAAGTTTAAACCTTCAGAATGGTGGGAAACACTAGCCTTATTGAAAGGGAAATATCAGAAAAAGGAGAGTCAGGTTCCTTTTCCACAGTCCAAGAGGTGCTGGACAAAGAACATTCCCAACATCGCTGACACAGAAGTTACGGAAGCCTGCAGAAATCAAAAGCTGAGCACAGAGCCCTGACCGCTGTGGCTCAGTGGGTGGGGCATCACCCTGCAAAGCGAAAGGGCACTGACTTGATTTCTGGTCAGGGCGCATGCCAGGGTTGGGGGCCAGGATTCCCAATGGGGACAAGCACGAGGCAACCGACCGATGTTTCTCTCCTCTCTTTCTCCCTCCCTTCCCCCTCCTCTAAAAATAAATAAATAAAATCTTTCTAAAAAATGCTGAAGAATAATAGCATTGATCCATGCCGTCAAGGGGCTTGTCCACAAGGGACCCAGGAAGGAAGAAGTCCTAAACCTGAAGAGTTCCTGGGCCAGGGGCAGCTGTGGAGGCTGCTGTGCCCTCACTGGCATCGCATGGCTAAGACATCTTCAGGATTCTTCAAGGTCTGGAAAATAACTCACAGAAGAGGGGAAAGAGCCTGGGCCCAGGGAAATGCAGAGCTACTGACAGAGTCACGTGTCCTAAAGATGGGGTTGCTGCCCCCCGGGATGGCGGGGCCTGCTCAGCCTGTCTCCCTCCAGGAACACCCACCCTCCTTGCCTGTGGAGAGGCAGCAGGCAGCAAAGCCCAGAGTAGCATGGACAGTGTGGACCGGAAGCCACACTGCCAGCACCAGCTCTGCCACTTCCATGCTCAGTGACCTTGGATACGTGATCTAACTTCTGAAAACTGAGATCATCATTGTGGGCATCTTGTAGGGTGATTAGGGGGACTGAGTGGACGAGAAAGCTGTCTGAAATGCAGTTAGAACTCAGGAAGCATGGGCTCTGCTTCCCTCACAACAGAAGGTCCATGCGGACAGGGGTGACCATGTGACGGCCGTGGCTTGGGCACCTCGACCGGTGTGTGGCAGATGGGAGCTGCTCGGTAAATACTTGCTGGGTGAATGAACTGTTCCCTCTCTGAGTGTGCCTCCTAGCGTAAGGGCAGTGTATTGGGGTGACCGTTTCTTTGCCTCATGGTCTACATCGGGACGTGTCCTTCCAAACCGGCCC
This sequence comes from Carollia perspicillata, assembly GCA_004027735.1. Classification (NCBI taxonomy): domain Eukaryota; kingdom Metazoa; phylum Chordata; class Mammalia; order Chiroptera; family Phyllostomidae; genus Carollia; species Carollia perspicillata. The sequence continues at coordinate 3,416 of PVKM010052879.1, forward strand.
CTCCCATCTAGACCACTAGAGTCTTCTCAGACATTCCACTTCATTCTTCCTCTTCCCACCCCCACTGTCTGGGGGACCCTGCAGACAGGGAGGGGAGGTCGCTTTTTTTCTCTGTGCCCAGGGAATGGATGGGGGCGGAGGAGGGGAGGAGGGACATCTATTAACACAACTGGCAATTACCCAGCTGAATCCCAACCAAATCCCACTGCACGTCCGCTGAGCAAGGGGCCCCTTCACTTTCCCTTTCCAAGGTTTCTGAGAAGGCACTGTCAGGAGAGTGACAGAAATGCAAAGAGGCCTTTCCCATGCCGCAGCTCCCAGACTCTGGACCTCGACAGAAAATGTAAATACAGGCAGACGAGTGGCTGGCTTTTTGTCCACCGCGATTCGAAGAGCTGCACGGCACGGCGGGAGGCCGAGAGACAGTGTTCGTTTATGGCGAGCATTCGGCTCCCAGGGAGCAGCCTGACCACGTGGTGTGTGTCCCGCCCTTCCCCAAACACAGCCTGGAGGCCACAGAGGCACTGACCAGGCAGGCATGACTCACTCTTACCCAAGGGCTCTCTCCCCCACAGGCCTCGCTGGGCCAGTCAGCAGGCCCTGGAAGGTGCCGGAAGGTGCCGGCATCTTCTCTGCGCCTCCGCTGACCCCATGGCCCCCCTCACTGCCTCTTCCCAGGCAGCGCAGCCCGCAGGGCTCTCCCTGACCGTGACGGCTGAGCTGCCCGAGACAACGGCCAACACGGCGCGACTACTGGGCACCTGAACTGTGGCCACTGCAACTGAGGAGCTGAATTTTTCATCTCATTTACTTTTCATTAACTTAAATGTAAATGCCAGCAATGGCTTATTCCTACTGTACTGAACAGTACAGCTCTAAGGTGATAAAAGAGCCCTACTGGAACCTCTGCCCCAGCTCTGACACCTGAATGAGTTGCCGTTTCAATGGAAACCACACTTTCAAGGAATACATCAATTTAAGTGAAGTCTGGCTCCACTTCCTGGGGTTAAATACCAAGTGCACTGCCAGCTCCAAGGGATAAATGAATAAGCCCCACCCCTCGAGTCCCCACAGCTCTCACTGGTCTACAAAGTCCTCCCCCAGACATTACCTCACCGGCAATTCATAACACCCCAAGAATAAGTGGGACGTGGTCCAAGGTCATGAAGTTAGTCACAGCCAAGCTGGCACTTGAATCCAAGTCCAGAGCTCAGGCTCTTATTCAATGTTACCAGAGAAGAACAAGGGGTGGGGGGGGGAGAAACAGCCTCTTTGAAATGAGCAAATTTTCTTAGAATATAAGCAGCCGAGTGCCCCTGATTTTGATTTCACAGAAGCCCAGACCATTCTCTCCCAGGACCCTGTGTCTACTAAGCGGAAGCCCTTCTGCTTAAAACCAGCAGTGACTGACCATCATCGGCTCTCCGGCCCTGCAAACCCAGCGCCCTGACAGCCCCTCAGTGCCTCTCCCTGTCATTCACTAGATCTGCCTGCACTGAGCCCCTCGGTGCACCAGCTCACTGCCAGGATGTCTCCTGTCTTCTTCTCCACCTGACGGGGGCCCCCCACCCCACCAGGCGTGGAGCATCCTCTGCTGGGATGCTTTCCTAGAAACATACACACGTGCACGTGCACCTCCGCCTGCAGCAGAAATATTTGCAACCCTGTTACAATTCTCTGCATTCTCTTTTCTCACACTGCCTATACTTCGTATAAATACCTCTCTATGCTACTCGACTGAATGCCTTTCATTACTTCATTTATTTAACAAATACTATCCCAATTGCTAGGATACTGCAGTTGAGCACCACAAAGAATTGAAACTCGGAGAATTATACTTAGCATGGAAGATCAACTTTAAACAAATTCACATATGACTCTAAACTACAATTCTTGATGGTTCCGACTCAGAGTACTGCATGGTGCCCAGGTAATAAAATAGTAGCTCTCAGTACACATCTGATGTTTCTCTCACGTTGAATTTTTACACTTGGACTATTTATTACAGACTCTTACAAAGTATTCCATGGAAATAATGTTAATAATAATTTTAACTATGACTGACACTTATTGAACATTATATGCCAATCACTTGCTAATCTCCCTGCAGGAATAATATTCCTTAATCTTTACAACAGGCCCCTGAGCTGGATACTATCATCTCCCCATTTTAGAGATGGAAAAACTGAGATCTCAGACAGGGGTGTTAAAGAATGTGCTCAGGGTCATAGGCCATAATCCTTTTGAGCATTATCACCTATTTATGGATTTGTAACAAAAACATATTTCAATTGATTGCAATAATTGTTGGTTTTTATAAGTAAATTGGCTCACCCTGGCCAATGGGAGCGCTTTCAGTTTGTTTCTCAGCCCTATTTTGCACAAACCCAGAAACATCTGAAAGCAGATCCCCAGGGCCACCTTGATGCTCCCCATCCCCAAATTTTACAATCAGCTATGTCTACAGAGTTTCCCTCCATGGAGAATAATATTAGAGCCAAAGTAGCAAGCTAGAGGGCAGGACTCAAACCAGGCCATCGGACTCAAGAGCCTGAGTGTGCTCTGGAGTAAGGGGAAATAATGAAAATAATGGTAAAAAACATAAAAGACTGATAGTAAGAGAGAAGGCTATGTAGAAATTGGGGGACGGAGACAGGGAGGGAAGGGAGAAAAGCTTCCAAAATTATTAAAACTTCTGCTTTGTGCAGTTTAGGATCATTTCCTTTGTAGCAGTGAAAATAAAGTCACTTACAACTTTAAAACTAAATACGGAATGCTCTATAAAGTAAATTAATGCCCCATTTTAACAAGGGTCAGTGCAGTGCAGGCCTGAGAGGCCCATGGACTGAGCAACCTGCTGTCCTCTCTGGAGAGGGGGAAGTCAAGATGGTTCTAGAACTTCAAGATTGAAGACCACCCCAAACCACAGTGAGGGGGTTCAGTGTCCAGTGTTCAGCCCCTTGGGCTGACTGTCCAACTTTTTCCTGACTGGGGACAGCTTGAGATCTATGTCTGTGCCACACCTGTGCGCTGACAGGTGGCCCTCCTCAGCCAGCGGGTTCCTAGGCTCTGCGCAGCAAGCTCAGTGAGCCCCGTGAAGGGAGCTCTAACCCCCAATCCCCGCCCACTCAGCTGGCCACCCCGGGGAGGGAGGGCACAGGAAGCAAGTGAGGAGGCTCACTCTAACCCATCACATCACCCCATTTTCTTTTCTCCCGTGTCACACCTTCTGCTCTCACCTCAAACCTCTGCCATCTCTGCCTGCCCTCAGTGGATGACCTCACTTCTTATTTCACTGAGAAAATAGAGAAAATGACCTAATCTTTGCAGAGGTCTACCAACCCCATGACCCTTACTCATTATCGTCTGTATTCACTGGCCTCTGCCTTCCCTCCTGGAGCCGAGGATCCGCTCGCCCTGCTCCTAAGATCAGTGTCCCCACTCAGGTACGAGATTCCAGCCCCTCCCACCTAACCAAGGACCTCCCTCCTGCTATTAGCCCCCTGTCCACTGCCTCATTCTTAAGTGTCTCTCATACATAATTCCCACCCACTTGCAAATATGTTCTAATAGTTCCTACTTATCCTCACCCAAAAACATCTTTTTTATTGCTTTTAGAGAGGGATAAAGACTGATGTGAGAGGGAAGCATCAATCGGTGGTTCCCATATGCGCCCGGGCAAGGATTGTGCACACCAGACTGGGGAATGAACCCGCAACCTAGGCATGTGCCCTGACTAGCAATCAAACCCACAACGCTTCGGTTATGGGACCACTCTCTAAACAACAGCCATACTGGCCAGGGCATAATATTTCCTACCTTAAAACAACAAAGCCCTCTTCATTGGTTGGGGCTTCATCACATAGATTAAAGGCTGTGCGTTCGATTAACCGTCAGGGCAAATACCCAGGTTGCAGGTTTGATCCCTGGTTGGGCGCATACGAGAAAGCAACCAATCCATGTTTCTCTCTCACATCCATGTTTCCCTCTTGAGTCACCTCCTCCCTCTGCCAGTGACACAGGGAAAGTATCCGGATAACGGCTGGTGATGAAACGATGCAAAAAGGCAGTGCAAAAGCGTGAACAATCCCAGCAAGAAAGTGGGATAAGTCCTAGAAAGGGCAGACTCAGCATTAACTGCTTCTCTACCAAAAAGTTTTGGAGAGCACACCTGTGATCTCACATGGGGACGCTCCTTCATCAAAGAGAATCTGCGAAGACCGCGGGGGACAAAACCAATGAGCGTGCACTCACATGCGTGCCCTTACCACATACGTCCGCACACACCTACCCCATCACAAACGGCACTCACCGCCACCATGGACTCAATCAACACTTAGCAGTGCTGGGCACGGCTTCAGCAATTTGCATGCACGGTTTCTATTTTAATCCTTACAGTAACTCTGTGAGGTGGTTGTTATTATTCTGATTTGACAGGGAAGAAAACTGACACGCAGAGAGGTAAATTAACTAACCCACCCAGCAGGTAAATGGTGAGTCTGGAATTCACACCCAGGTCCTAACGAGCACACAACACACAGCCCTAGGCCCGGGCACACCCCCACCCCACGCCCACGTTCATACACCCAAAACCATACACGTGCACCCCACGCAGACCTCACACACGCCACTCGGCACCCCTCGTGGGTACACTGCTGGGCACCCCTCGTGGGTACACTGCTGGGCACCCCTCGTGGGTACACTGCTGGTGGTCCTAACCTCACCTGGCTGCCGCTCTCTGGGGTCTGAAGCTTATTTTGGCCACAAGTTCAGAGGTGCCAGCTCTCTCCTCCTCTTTCATTCAGCCATGACCACTGGCCCAGGAAACCCAACAGAACGCGCTGCCATTGAGTTTCAGCCTGTGCACCTGGATCTCAACAGGACATCTCTAAAGTGCTGTAAGCCCATGAAACCCTCACAGCTTGTCACCGTGTGAAGGGGCCCACAAAGCACCTGAAGCCCCCAGAGTCTCAGGGAGGTACAGACCTCCTCCGGTGAACAGCCAAGTTAAGGGCTGTGGGCATCCAATGCCCCTGCTGGGCAGCAGCTGAGGACACCAGAGAACCCAGGCCGGGATACATCAGTTAACTCACCACTGGCCTTCAGACATCAGGAGGACATAGTGTACTCAGAACCATCGAGAAAATCTATGACCAAAGGAAAGCGTCAAAGGTCCAGGCATCCTTCCCCTTCCTTCAGACAAAACTATTCCAGGCAGATCCAACTCTGACCGCTGGGGGGGATTGAACACCTCCTCCTCAGTCACCCACTCGGAACTCAGGAAGTCCCTCCTTGGGTGCAAACTACACGCCTCATGAAGCCGCACGCTGGCTCCTGCCTGTGTGGACACAGGGCAGCTGCCCACCATCCCCCGCATCGTGCACATTCGGGAACCCGACAGGAAGCACGCCGCCCTCCATCCTCTGCTCTCCATGTGGAAGGATCCCAGGGCTCGGGGTCGGGCTCTGAAGTGTGGACGGTGTGTTCACAGCGGCTTCCACTCAGCGGTGCTGGGCACGCATCAGCACTGCGGACGTGCGCCACCCACTGCTTCTCGGTTTCCCCGCACTAACGCCGCGAGAGCACAGGGTTTGAGGTCAGGGAGGTCTGGGCTCCAATGCTGGTTCTGCCACGTAAGGTCTCGGGGTCCTAGCTTTCTAATCGGAAAAATACGGCCGCGACGAGGGAGGATGAAATGCAACAGGGTGCTTAAATTGTGAGGGGCTGCATAGGTATTTGAGAATATGATTAATCAACAGAGCCTTCTGCCAGAAATGTGCACATACCCATGATCTGTGTGCCATTTCAGGGGATCCACAGACTCAGTAAAGCTTATCCATGGACCCCAAGTTGAGATTGTTGATATATTAACAGGTGCTTCCTATTCAAGCTCAGTAACTATTAATGATACAGTATTTTTAATAATCTTTTACATGTTTGCTTATCTTCCAACTACACTTTCATTTGCTAGGGGATAGGAAGCATAGCATGGACCTGCCTCTAATCCACCGTTCCTACCCGGTGCCTTGCAGTTACTGAGGCACTGGGCCCCTGGATGGTTTGGTTCTGTGGGGAGGCTATGTTCAAGGGCCCATGCGAGTCAGAGAGGCCCAGCATCCTCCTTGGAAATCCCTCTTCTCCTTACATTTCAGAGCTGCTGCCAATACACTGGAGCACAAGCCAGAGATGGGACAGCTGCTTTCCTTTTCCCTGGGCCTGGACAACCTTAGTCATTCCATCTATCAAGTGTCCAGAGTGCATCCAATTTCCTCCCTGTTGGCTCAGCTCCACAGACAGCTTGCCTTCCCAACCACAACATCAGAAGAGGCGACCCACAGTTCTTCTCTCCTCCTGGTGCCCCATTCTTTTGTGAGAACCATCCAGCACAGCACCAGATAGAAGGGAGGCTCTCAGTAAATACCAAGCACAGAGATGATGGGTAGATGGGTGGATGGGTGAATGGATGGATGGGGGCATGGGTGGGTGAATGGCTGGGTGAATGGGTGGGTGCATGGATGGATGGCAGGGAGGGTGGGTGGATGGATGGATGGATGGATGGATGGACAGACAGATGGGAGGGTGGGTGGATGGATAGATGGTGGATGGACAAACATGAGCTGGAACTGAACTGGAGATCTGAAGATCAAGATACCTCAGAACTAACTCTTCTTAAGACATGGATTCTAATTTTTATTCTACAACTAACGAGCTATATAACCCTAAATAAATCATTCTTCACACTGGGCATCAGCTTCCT
>PVKM010052880.1:0-10031 GCA_004027735.1 Carollia perspicillata
CCACCCTCCGCGCCCCCGCTGCCGGGACCAACCGGGGTTTGTGCTGGCCTTAGACGGGTTGATGGTGCTCCGTCCTTTGAACTTGGGCTTCACCATCTTGCCGATGGGTCGAAGACCGAGTGCTGGTTTCGGCCTACTGCGGGTAAACGAGCTCGTAAATTCCCAAACTCTGCCGAACTGACCCGCGTGAACTACGCAGGACCACGTGTGGAACGGTTACGTCACTTCCGCTAGCGCCCCGTCTTTTCTCCGCGCGACTTCCTGCGAGCGCGCGGAGCGCGCCGCCGCACTTCTGGCTCCACCCCCGCCCAGGCCTCTAGGACCAGGCCCCGCACCAAGGCCGCGCCCCTCTCTCTTCCTAGCAACCGCCAAGCTGCCCCTCCGTAGCAACCGCCTAGCTACCCTAAGAAGGTCCCAGAGCTGCTACTAGTGTCCACCCCGAAACAAAGAAGCCTCGTCCCAGGTCAATGGCATAAGCTCAAGTTTAATTATCTGAATTTGTTCTTTAAGTCCTTCTAAAAGTGATTGACCACATAGAAGCCAGATATCAGTCAGGTTTTGTCACCCTCCTCTTAAAACTCTAGTGGCTTAGATAAGAGAAAGAGACAGAATTTCAAACTCCTCATCATCCCAACAGAATTCTGTGTGATCTGGCCTTTGCCTGTTTATCCGACTTCATCAGTACCTCCTTCCCTCTGATTATTCTGAGATTTACATGGGATGTTCCTGAATCTCTCCAGGTCATTCAGTTCTCAGCTCAAATGTCACCTACTGGTAGTAGGGTTGCAGGATTTGGCAAATAAAAATATGCCTGGTTAAATGTGAATTTCAGATAAACAATGAGTAATTTTTAGGGTAAGTATGCTTCTTGCAATATTTTGGACATATATACTAAAAGAAATTCATTTTCTTAAATTCAAATTTACCTAGGCATCCTGTAATTTGTCTGGCAATCCTTCCTGCTGGGAGAGGTCTTTTGTTGTTTAAAAAAATAAAAATAAAAACAGGCCAAAATGGAATCACTTTTGCTAAGGTACATCACCAAACCAAAACTTGATAACTAACCTAACTGTAGTTTCAGCCCCCCTCAGGAGTGGGATTTTAAATTGATTGATCTGGAATTTCTTGATCAACAGTAGTGACATAATCTGCATAATTGGACTCGGGCCCAAAAGAATTCACTCTTTTAATTTCTTAGTTCCATTCTCTTTCTGCCTATAAACGCCTTCTATTTGGGCCCCGGCCGGGTTACTCGGTCTGTTGGAGCATCATCCCATACACGAAAAGGTCGCAGGTTCCACAGCCTGCATGGCCCGCTCCCTGCATCAAGGCGGCATACCTGGGTTGCTGGTTTGATCTGGTCCCTAGGGGGTCAGGGCGCATATGGGAGACATGGGAGACAACTCATCGATGTTCCTCTCTCTCTCCCTCTCCCTTCCTCTTTCCCTAAAATCAATAAACATATCGGGTGATGATTTAAAAAAACCTTTCATTTTGTACGAATCTTTGGAGTGCCCCTCTAGTTGCTAGATGGGATACTGCTTGATTCATAACTTAAGAAGTAAATTAGAACTTCAAATGTACTTGGTTAAATTTCCCTAACACGAAACACGAATCTTTCTAAATCAGCCACCTCCCACCCTTCTACAGTTATTCTGTTACAGTATTCTGTTGTATTTATTTCATAGCATTTATTAGTAGCTGAAATTATATTATTTACAAGTTCATCTGCTGCTTCCCCGAAACTAGAATGTAAGCTTCCTGAGAGCAGGGACCTTCTAAGTTTCTTCACTGTGGTATCTCCAAGATTTGGAACAGCACTTGAAACTTAGTAAGGACTCCAGAACTATTCACTGAATGAGGGAACGAATAGATGGTATTTTAGCTGATCCTGCTGTAAGAACATATCACAGACTGAGTGGCTGAAACAGCAGACATTTATTTGTCACAGTTCTGGCGTCTAGAAAGCCCCAGATCAGGGTGCCAGTCTGGTTGGGTTCCTGGTGAGAACTCTCCTCTGGGCTAGCAGACAGCTGTCTTCTCACTGTGCCCTCACAGGTGGGACAGACGGGGAAGGCTCTAGTCTCTTCCTCTTCTTATAAGGGGTCGAATCCCGTCCTGACCTCATCTAAATCTAATTACCTCCGTATGTCCCTCACCCAAGTAATGCCACACTAGAGATTAGAAACTTCAACCTGTGAACTTTAAGGGGACACAGTTAGTAGCAGAAGGGAGTGTCTCTCACCCTGAGGAGGTAAGACCCAACAATCTCTGTTTCTACTAGTCAATATGAAGTCTCTAGCTAGATCCCAGTGTTTCAACCAAAAATCCCTCCCACTTTTTTTTTTTTTTTTGTATTTCAAGTTGCTAAGAAATGCCCAGCACTGTGGTTTCAGGATAGGCCAGAGAAGAGGTGGTTAGGCAGGAGGAAGGTGGATTCCAGCCGGTGATGAAGCTCAATCCGTAAAAACAAACAATTTAGTATAAAAAGAGGTACTGTAATTGTGGAAGGAATGATTGAGTCTTTATTTCTCTGAGTCTCAGACAAACAAACTCAAAAACATTCTTTCTAGAACAAAAGAAGGCATGTCCTAAGCAAGAGCGGGAAATACCTTCTCTCCCTCAGGACTCACTTTTGTTGCCCCCAGGGCAAGTATCAGGAGATGAAACACAAGTTAGCTACAAAGGCCGGACCCTGACCTGGGGTCCCAGGGAGCCTTTGAGAGCTGATCAGAAACAACTTCACGCCTGGTGAGGATCCAAAGACAACCCCCTCTGCCTCACACTGTCTCTGTGGTCCCCCAAACGAAGGTGCAATAGCCCACTCCCGGAGCAAAGACCGGGATAATGCGTTTCTGATGCCTCAGTTTGGTTCAGACCAGAATAAACACGAATGGCAAAAATCAGCCCATGAGCTCATTCAGACTTTGATCAGAGACATAATTTCATTATGAAACTTCGAATCAAGCTGTTGTGAAGTCTTGCCAAGGAGTTTCATTTTCCCAGATGATATGGTGGGTTGTTTCTCTCCTGTTCTCAGACTCAGCTTGCGTTTATCATATAAACTTTCCATCTATTTTTATAACCTGATCCATCAATCCTTTTACAACAGCTTTTGCTGATCCTGACAACCAACCTCATCTCTACCAGCCAAAGGAAAGCCTGAGCACGGTGGGCCGAGCTAGCGCTATTGGCTGGCTTTGCCTGCCCCGCTTACGGCAATTGAGATAGCCTGACTATCTTTTCACTCCCCTTTCTGATGCTGTGGTAACCAGAGGAGGCAAGACACACCTACCACTGCTTCAGCTTTTAAAACAGACACGGTAACCACCCTGAAAGATGCTGTGTGGTTATAGGAGTTACAGTCCATGAAAGCATTGTAGACATGGTACAGATGGGCTGCCTTCTCCTTTCCTCCAGACTCATGGCTAGTGCCTCATTCCCTGGACTCCTGCTCCCAGGAACCACAGTCCGGTATGAATGGGAAGACCCCAAGAGAGACTGCCTGGAAATGCCACGTCTCTGAAACAGCCTCCTGCCACGTTCTGATAGGAAAGAACAGGCAGGTGTTTCCACAGGAAGCAGAGGATCTTGACCTCACCTGCTTCATCATTCTGTAGAAACTTTTTTAGTAGGGTCTAATGGGCAAGGGGCAGCAGCTTCAGGAGCAGCATTTCTCAAAGTGAGGTCTGGGGACCACCAGCATCAGAATCACTTGGGAGGACTGGTTAAAAAGGTGGACTCCTGGGCTTTGCCCCCGAGTCTGAAATCAGACCCTCTGAAGGTGGGGTCCAGAGAACGTACGTCTGAAGGAGTTTTTCGTAGGCACAAAAGTGTGAGATCTGAAAAGCAAAGTCTTTCCTAAAAGTCTCCCTGAGGCTTTCGGGACCAGAAGGCAGCCCTAGTGAGACCCAGCTCCCGTCCCACCTATCTGAACTCCTCTCGTGTCCTCAGCAGAGCCAGGCCGAGGACGGCTGCAGCAGTGTCTAACGCACTCTGAAAATATATGTCTTGGCTCTGCCCCAAATGCCTTGATATTTATGCTGCAGCTGGAGGGTCGTTATCCTCTGGCAACGCTCCATTGTTAGGCCATTAGCTCTTAATTAGTGCCAGCTTGTTGGTTTTTCCTTCCTGGTTGAACTGAGAGCAGAGGCTTCTCTAGTTAACCTCCTTGGGTCTCTGCTCTGGCAGGTCCACGAGGACCTGCCCCCTGCCTGCCGGGGCCAAGAGCTGGGCCCCTGGAGCGGCTGCTGCTTAAGGAGGAAGAGTTATAGTCCCAGTTAGAGGCTCTGGGACCCAAGAAGAACAGGGAAGCACTTGGAATATGCTTTCAGGGTTTTGTTGTTGTGTTTCGTTTTTAGAAGACGAAAGAAGAGAGTCCTTGGTCATACAACCTCAAAAGTTTGCAAGGGAATGTAAGAAAAGTAAAGTGCCTTAAATGGAAGCTTGGCTGGCCAAATGGCCTTTTGTTTTCCGTCCAGGATGCCCGGGAAGCTTGGGGACAAGGATGCAGCAAACTGGTGGGCTGGATGGCTCTGAAAAGTGGCTGAGAGACTTACCTCCGGGAACCCCAAGAAACTTCTCTTCATAGATGGTGTATCTGGTCACCACTTCTAAGTGGGAGAAACATAGTCTGTATTGGTCTTGGCATTCACCGCAGTGCTGCGTAAGGAGCTCTTCAAAAAGATCTCTAGATTAAGCTGTGGGAAAATAACTAGCAGCGTTTTGCTCCTTCCTGTCATTGAATCCCCCTGGTCCTCAGCATATTCCCCTTAAGAAAACCTGAGAAGCCATTTTATGAGATGCTATTAATGCCCTCTAATTTTCAGCCTGGTTTAGATAACTCAAGATTGCTGGCTGCGTCCTGAGACATGGATCCAGAACACACACCGAGGTGGGAATTTAAAGGATAATTCCAAATCATAGGTAACTGTTTAAGCTCCAAGGTGGCTGGGGGCCCGTATTAAAGTCATTTCCCCAGGATCGGTGTGTCTCCTATTACACTTGATACCCATCTGTCCAATGATCCTTTTGATTTTTCAGCCGTTAGACTAAACCTTTGTGCAATTCTTTACCCCCTCGTCTCCTGCCTACCCCCTTTCCCTCTAGGAAAACACTTTCTAAAATGTTAACCAGATCCCTTGGGTTGTTTCCAGAAGAATAATGTCATGTTAAAGAACCTGAAAGATCAACTCCCAAGACCAGTGTGTCAGGGGGACCTCTGTCTGTCAGAAGGTCAGTCTTGCCCGAGAGGAGCTTCTACCCAGCAAGACGCTAAGGTGTTCCTTAGCCGCCTGTGCCCTTCTTGCTCGGTTGTCTTGTCCAGTCTAGCCTGAGAACAAAATCACATTTCCCAAGTGGAGACTCAGACTGAGGTGTGGCGGAAGTGTAGAACGAATACCTTCTCGTGCAACAGAGGAAGAAGTGGTCAAAACCTGCGTGTGCCTCTTTAGAACCTTGATTAGAAAAAGACAAGCCAGGCCTGGTGGGTGTGGCTCAGTGGACTGAGCACGGGCTGGTAAACCAAACACTTGCTGGTTCCAGTCCCAGTCAGGGCTCACACCTGGTTGGGGGCCAGGTCCCCCAATAAGCGTGTGCAAGAGGCAACTGATCCACATGTCTTGATGTGTCCCTCTCTCCCTCCCTTACCCTCTCTCTAAGAAGAAATAAAATCTTGGGGAAAAAAAAAGACAAGTAAAGCAATCCTTCCAACTCAGTGTAACCAGGTTGGAGGAATCTTCTAGGGGCTTTAAACATCTATTTGAGCAACTTAGAGTTGTCAGTTTTGCTTCCAGCACAGAGCCAGGCACATCCTCCAGGATGCCTGGCCACAGTGCCCAGGACCTGGGGACTCAGGCTTGGCTGTGCTCTCCCCTCCCCCACCTCCCCACGCACCAGACACAAACCAAGTGTCTGGTTATCTCCAAGGCCAAGGGTAGTCAAACAAGAGCCCTCCCTCCAAACATAAAATACCAGCCATCTGTTTTTGTGTGGCCCGTGAGCTTAGAATGGTTTTCATGTTTTTTTAAAATTTATTTATTTATTTTTAAAGAGAGGGGAAGTGGGGAGAAAGAGAGGGAGAGAAACATGAATGTTTGAGAGGTATATCCATCAGTTGTCTCTCACACGCCCCCTACTGGGGACCTGGCCCACAACCCAGGCATATGCCCTGACTGGGAATCCAACTGGTGACCTTTTGGTTCGCAGGCTGGCACTCAATTCACTGAGCCACACCAGCCAGGGCTGGTCTCTATGCTTTTAAAGTAAGAATAGTTTATGACATGTGAAGATGCTATGAAATACAAATTTCTGTGTTTATAAATAAAGTTTTATTGGAACACAGCCATGCCATTTGTTTACAGATGGCCTGTGGCTGCTTTTGAACTACAGTGGCAGAGATGAGTAGCTGCCCTGCAAAGCCTGAAATATTTACTACCTGGCCCTTTGCAGGAAAAGCTTGCTCACGACTCTGCCCTAGGGCTCTGGTGAGTGTTCTGGGCGTAGAATAGGCATGTTAGCTGGCTATCAGCTGACCCTCTAGTTGCCATTGTCCACTCAGAGTGAACGTTGCCTGTCCCAATGTGGAGGTACATTTCTTTAATTTTTTCTGCTCTGGGGAGTGAAACGAGGGGTCCACTACACACATCTGAGTGTAGCTGATGCTACAGTCAGTGGACCAGCAGGGGGTGCTCTGCCAAGTTTGAAATTTCATGGGGAGGAGACACGGACTTGGAAGAGGAGAAAAGGGGGTCAGGGAGGAGCAGCACTGGTCTGTCAGTCCCCTGACCCAACCCAGGGATCCTTTTCTGAGCCCAAAGAGAAAAGGTGCTTCAGGCAGAAAATCAAGGGTCTCCTTGGTTCAGAGACTTTTTAAGACAGTGTAACCTTTGGTGACATTGAAGCAAAGCATGACACAGCTAGAAAAGAGACTCTTGGCTTCACTCAGCGTGGTTCTGGTGCATTGGAGTGCTCGGGAGCTGCACCCAGGGTGGGCAGCTTCTGGAGTGTCCCTCGGTAGTCCTGGAGGCTCGAAGGCCCAACACTGGCACCACATGCTGGCAGCCATGCCCTGGTGAGGTCGTCCTGAGCAGCTTCATGGGCGATGGGTGCTGATGAGGGGCTGGGGTGAAGAGGCAGGGCCTCCTGGGTGCCCATGAATCATTATTTGTGAGCACATGTGCTCCATCCCCTGGCCCCCCTTTTCTTCCCAATGAACAAGTGAAACCAGACAGGCTGGGCATCAGGGCACGCGGGTGGGGTAAGGACATGCAAAATGTGACTTTCCACACAGCGAGGCAGTAGTGCGGTGGAGAAACTGGCTGAGTGCAAATCCTGGCTCCGCCATTTGTTAGCTGTGTGCCCTGGGTCACAGCCCTTCACTTCTTTGTGCCTCAGTGTACTCTTCTGTAAAGTGGGCATAGTAACAGTATCCACCTGTCAGGTTGAGAATTCAGAAGTGAGGCAATGACAGTAAAGAGCTTCACAGTGTAAGTGCGATATGTTTGTGATTGGTATTGTAAGTTATGTCTCCAAGGCAGACACAGCTTTATGAGACTTGGGAAGGACAGGGAATACAACAGTGAACCCCACAGTCCCCGGTCTCAGGAGCTGACATCAGGCTGGAGGCAGAGACTTAGCTGTAATAACAGTGCACGGTCCCTAGGGACACAGAGCGGGGAGCAACTGCCAGGGAGACACACTCCTTCACGTAACAATTGGATCTGGGTATGAACTGTGAGTATTAGGGGGAGGGAACAGCCTGTACAAAGTCACTGAAATTTGGAAATTCATTTATATTGGGCGCCCTCACGTAGTTCCAAGTAGGAGAGTAGATGGGAGGAGGGATGGGAGTGGCAGGAGACGATTCTGGAGAGCTGGGTGGTCACAACCCATGCTTTCAACCCAGGACAAAAAGATCAAAGTCAAGTTGCCTTTGATCTACTGCCCTAATGAACTTTGAGGCTGGCCTTGTTTTACCTCCCAGGAGGAAAAAGGAATAGACACTATCAGTAACTAGGGTCTCTAGGAATCATATGAGAATAAACTCATTCCAGTGGGACCTTTTCATTCATTCACTTTTTTTCATTCATTCAACAAACTCTTGGCCTATAATAACAAAAGGCAAATGCAATTAGTCAGATATACAGGGGAAGTATGGACTTGGCAAGGCATGGTTATTGAGAATGTGTGGTCGCACATCAGAAAGGAAGACAAAGGGTGGTGGTGGGAGGAGCCGAGGAAGTTCTCTCGAGTGGAGTGGAAATGCCAAGGTTGGCCGGCATGAAGCAAAATCAGAAGGACCAGAAGGGTGAAGCAGGTTTAACAAAAAAAAAAAAGGAGGGGAGAGAGGAATGCACAGGAAAAGGGTAAAACCATGAGAATGAGACGAGAATGTGTTTGTGAGAAACTGAGAGGCAGTGTCTGTGGACGTTGTTGGTCTGGTGGCGGGAGAATTCTAAGTGTGCGTGGTAGGCAAATACCTTGTACAATAAAATACCCTGCGAGGACGAATGGGAGGGCTTGAGAGAAATCAAACACGGTCTATCAGTAATGGTCTTGCCCCTGGGAGAAAGGCGGAGTGTATATTCGAGGCAGTTGTTGCCCGTCTCCCAGCCCCCGGGGCAGACCCAGAGTCTGGACCAGATCGGGTATGTGCATCTCAGCTGGCACAAGCAGCTGCTGGGCCATCATCAGGCTTTTCTGTCCAGGGTGAGGAGGTGCTGCTCCCCTCCCTCCACTTGGTGCGTTGGCCAATCCCAGAGTGGGGCTCACTTGGGCTTTGCTCTGCATCGGGTGCCTCAGCCCCCAGTGCGTCAGGCGCAGTGAGTTGAGAGCCCTCTGATGCCCTTTAGGACATGCTCCAGGCCATAAAGGGCACAGGAGTGAGACTCTGGCCCCAATCAGGAACAATCATCCACACGCAAAGCCCTCAGAGATAAATCTAATGATCGAGATATTCAGATTAAAATGCTGGTTCTGCAATCATAAGCCTGCTCTTCACTTGGCCTTGACACCTGAGTCCTCCCTCTTTGAATCCTCAAAGATGAGACAGTGAAGTTCACCTGCCCAAGTGGCCCTCCTCACATACATGCCCAGCAGGCAGGCCAGGGGCCAGCAGAACCAGCGCTCACCGATGCACCAACCCAACTGCCCCAGCCTCTTGCCATGTCAATGTTTTGCTACAGCTGCCAATCCTTGGGAGGATGCTTCCCATGGTCCCTGGGATTGTGACACCCTCGTTGTCACCAACTGTGCCAAGTGAGCGTTCCAGGGCTGGCCTGGGAAAGCCCTTTTCTTTGTTCCTTGAGCTGCCAGCTTGTTTGACAGGCTTTGGACCTGGTCTGGCTGTTCCAGCATCACTTAACCCCCTCCGCTGCCCCCAGTTCCCTGCTCCCCCTCCTCCCATTTCTCTGCCCTGAAGGCTGCCGGCTTATTCCTTTTGGAGATGAACTCATTGTTGACTTTAACTCACTTCGATGTTTCCCAGGGAAGCATGCTGGCGGGAGGCCCACCGCAGCTCCTTGAAGAAGACAGACGGTCCAGTGCCAAGACTGGGTGCCAGGGGCCTTGGAACTGCCAAAATGCCTCCCATTTTATGGACAGGCCTGGCTCGACCTGAAGACATTCCAAGTATTTAATCAGCCCATGGTACATATTGGGTTGCAGAGGGAGCCCTCAGAAGCCAGCCCTTTCAGGAGACAAAACTCAGCCAGAGGAAGGAGCCGGCTTTATCCATGGGCTAGGCTGATGCTCACCAGATGGAAAAAGCACATCCCATTAACAGTAATCAATAACCGAAGGCTGACAGCCACTGCGGCATGGCCTGAGGGACCTTTGGGGGCCTGGCTCTGCCCTCTTTCTCCTGCCAGACCGAGTCCGGCCAGGAACCCATTTCACCCACCTCCCCGCACCAAGCTCCGGGAGAGCGGACAGGCGAGGGAGGAACCACATTTCACATACTTTCTCTTTTAAAATGTAGCCCTGTTTCGCAATTTCCTACTTAAGTTCTGGAAGGCTCTAGGGTAGGACCC
>PVKM010052881.1:0-10128 GCA_004027735.1 Carollia perspicillata
GGGCTGTGGAGGTATGGTCCTCGGAGCCGGAGGACTCGAGGGACAGAGAGAAACCGGCAAAGGGCAGCAAAGGTTGGCAACTCTGTACCCCTCCCAGGCAGGCAGTGGGCCAGGGACAGTGCCAGGAGACGGGGCAGCGCTGGTCAGCCTGGGACAGGGCACCCACCCCAAGGCCCCGTAGAAAGTGCCAGTAGGCCCCCAGCCCTGTGGGCAGGAGGGCCATAGACACCTCCATGGGCAGGAACTCAGACGGAGCATACAGGGGAGGGTAGCTCCTTCGGCAAGCAGAAGGGCACCACCACCACCTAGGCCCCTGGGACTGGGTGAGGAGTAGGGGAAACCCAGAGAAATGCTGTGGGGTAGACCACGGAAAGAGACTCTCAGTTCTCACCCTGGAGGCTCCCCCATCTCCACAGAAAGTTCTAGGCCATTTTTACTAGACAGGAAATGAGGAGCAGAGGTAAGCAGACAGACAGGTCTGAGAGGGACCAAGGAGGTGGCAGTCCTGTTGCAGGGCCACTGCAGGGTGTTACACCCGCCAGGGTCACCTGGGCCACCCCCCTGAAGGCCAGGCCAGGCCAGGCTTGCAGAGGCTCATCTAAAGCAAGCGGCTGCAGGCTTGCCATGACGGTATGGAGAGGCGATAAAAATCAAATGAATTTTTAGATAAAAAGGCATAAAAATCATGCTTAAAGATATAAATAAAATCCCGGGAGCTCAGCTTTATTGTTTTTGGGGATCCAGGATTAATAAATTAGTGGGCATAAAATGGAATGGAAGCTAAAAATTGATAATGAGGTAAATTTAGATTTAGAGAGGGAGCTGATCCAGGCCATGAATCTGCAGCCTCAGAAGACCAGCAGCAGGGCAGGGCAGCAGGCTCCTCTCTGAGGTCCCTCTGGGGCTGTCACCACAGCGACCGAGGGGAGGAGCCTCGGCTAGGGGTCCAGTCCAGGTGCTTTTCTGCCCCTGGGCCCCTCAGCCTGGTCTACCTGGGCTCCTCCCCATTTCCCCTCCCCAGCACGCACCACACTGCTTTGGGGAACCAGGCTACCGGGTCGCTTCCCCCTCTCGGAACTCTCTCCTGGCACCTGGTCCTCCAGGGGCCCTGACGAGGGTGTGTGCCAGGCAGCCCTGCACCTCTCCTCCTGCCGCGTATGTGTGTACGCACCGTTCCCACCGGTTACCTCCCCACCTCAGGTTCTTTTTCCTCCAGCCCTGTTCAAACTGTCTGGGCTGTGTCTACCTCAAAAACTTCCTAAAAGTCCTGGGCATAAAGAATAGATACTGTAAATAACACGAAACTTCCTTTTTCTTGAAGTCAAAGTATATTTGCTGAGACCTACCTCCTAGAGCCTTGCCAAGTGGCTGGAACTGACCTGGAAGTGGTTTATGCTGATCCTGGACTCCCGCCCCACTGCCCCCCACCCGCACGCCGGCAGTTCCCCAGCCCCCAGGCGTACCCTGCAGCCAGCACTGAGGACTCCAGGAGGGAGACGCAGCCCCACGTCACTCTTGGCCCAGAGACTCCGTGCCCCAGCACATCTTAGCAGGGCTTGGCACACTGGAGCCGAAGAGACACTCCAGACTCTGGGGATAATAATGGGGAGACGCTGAGCCTCTGGGGAGGCCAGGAGCTGCGTCCTCTGGGGCTTGGGGTTTGTGGTGCATATTCCATGTAGCTGGCCCTTGTCTTTACTCATTCTCTGTATCTTGGTCCCCTGTTCCCAGAAGGAAAAGGGACTTAGGGGATTCGGACCGCACCAGGAGCCAGCCCCAAAGCCCCCAGGGGCCAGAGGCAAATTCTGCCCCTGAACCCAGCCCCAGCCCGCTTGCTGTGCAGGCCTGGAGTGCCGAGTTTCTGGCCGTAATTACTGCTTCGCTCCAGAGCCACTACAACCCAGCTACCAGCACCGCCCCATCCAGGCCCCAGTGATGCTGTCCAGGTACCCAGAGCACACCCACACACGCAGCCGTGTGCAGCAGGGGAGTCCAGGAAGGGAGCTGTTGCTCAAAACAGGCGGTGGGGTTTGTTTATTAAGAAGGTGGAGGGAACGCCGGGACTGAGTCTGTGGCTGTGTTAATGCGAAGCTGGGCTCCCTGCCAAGACATTAAGCGGAATCGAATTCCTGAAACCAGCTTTAATCAGCAGATTTTTAAGGTTAGAATTACTCTCTCCTCTCGAAGCCTTGCCAAGGTTAATTCGGGCCCGAGCATGCAGAATTAATGGGCTGGACAGAGGGAGTCGGCCTTTTTCCGGGTTTTTCTCAGGTTCACAAAAACATCCCTATGAAAGAGACAGGGCAATGGGGCAGAGCCTGCTTGTGGAGGAAACACCCAGAGTCAGGCGACCAGTCTGGGGCCATGTCAGAATCACGCCCAAGGGTTGGCTCTGGCCCAAGACAGATGCCAGGATGGGCAGCAAGTCTGGGTGCCTTAGGGGCCTTCAGAACACACCCTATGGGGGCTGCTTGGCCACACCCTCCCTCTAGAAATGAGTAAATGTGCTGAAAACACCTGCGGACATCCCCTCTGAGCTTCTACTTGGCATTGAGTAGGGGTGTGAACCTCGGCGAAGTCACTCAGTCTCCCAGAACCCCTATTTCCTCCTCTGCAGGCAGAAATAACAGACATGCTGATGACGAGGATGGCGAGGGTGAGGTGTGAATGGGAGGTATCTGTGCTTTAGCAGCAATAAGGGCTGGCCCTGGGGGCAGGGTTGGGCGTGAACAAAGGGGGCTACAAAGGGCTTTGAATGCTGGCCCTCGTGGGAGGAGCAAGGGAAAAGGACCATCCCCAAGGGCCTGTGTCCTCAGGCCCAGCATGCTGGAGCTTCCGCTTGGCTGCTGTCCAGGCTGGGCACCTCTGCAGGAGAGCTGAGTGGGGGACAGGGGCCCCTCCCTGTCCTTTCTGATCTGACCCTTGTCTTTCTTGGGGGGACAGACATGGGTGTTGGAGCCAGACCTGGGCTGGAAACACACCTGCGCTTCTCATAGCACCGATGACCGGGGCGGGGACTCGGTCTCTGACTCGCAGCACCCCCGTCCGGAGAAGGCGGTGGGCGCTGACCCTGATGCTGCAGGCTCGCTGCACTGAGTGACAGTATGTTTCCGTGGCTGGCACGTAGGAGGTCTTCAATCGACAGAGGCTTCCTCAGTTTCCTCAGATGCACCCTCCTCCTGGAGCCTGGGGATGGTACTCCACAGGGACACTATGTCACTTGCCCCCTACCCTGTGATCACAGCTCTGTTACTCAGCTGCCCCCAGGCAGACAGCTTCGGATGGCTGCCAGGACAGACCTCAGCTCAGGCTGTGTGTGTGTGTGGGGGGGAGGGTGTCATGCCCTGTCCTTTCTCTGCAGCTTTGTCAAGGACCCAGGGCTTGTTACAAAATAAGCAGCAATGCAGGGGGCCCGAGAACCTGCCGCCATGCAGGTGGAGTGAAAGAGTCAGAGATTCCTCCGGGACCACAGGCTGTGCTCCCTGTCCTTCACCGAATGAGCCAGGGACCCTCTTTTTGGAAAGAAAGTCAGATTCCCCTGAACTCTGTTCAGTTTCCCCCTGAAGTTCCTAGCTTTCCTCAGGACCAACTAGACAGAGCCAACCCCATCCCTGGCCCTGGCCTGACCAGGTGGTTGGGAGGCCAGTGCAGTGAGGGGAGGAAGCTTGGGGGCAAAGACCGGGCAGCAGCTCCTAGGTGACAGGGAATCCCCTGCGCACCTCTCTCTGGAGACAGAAGGGAAGGCTAGTATGGCCGGTCTGCTGACCAGACCACACTTTGCACATCCGGGGTCCCCAGGGTACCACCCGTTGAACACCGGCCCTCCAGGGCACGGCTCTGAAATGCAGCCCAGCAAACCCTCCTCTCATCTCACTCCCCCCACAAAGCCTGTGAGCTCCCCTCCTGTGCGTCCCCTCACTCCACCTGCCCTGCCAGGACCCCTGCCCGAGCCCTCTCCACTTTGCCCCACAGGAACTCCAGCAAGGACTGCGGTTTGAAGGCGAGAATCGCCTCCCACCCCTTCCACTGTCGGTCCATTCCCTGCCTCCCAGGATGAAGTGCAAACCACACTCCCCGCCAAGTGGTCTGGCTCCCACTCGCTCTCCCCTTGTTCCCCAACGACATGACCCCCGCCCCATGTCTGGTCTGGTGAAGGGAGCTCGCCCTCTCTGTGCTTGGAGCCCAGCAGTGCTGTCAGCTGGAAGGCTGTTCAGAAATCACCCGCGGACCTCACAGAGAAACTGCAGCCTGTCTTTCAAAACACTGAACATAGAATTACCACATGACCTCGCAATTCCCAAAGAGTTACAAGCAGGTACACCACCTTGGCCAGGGGCGCAGTTGATTAGAGCTTCGTCCTGATGCAACAAGGTCACGGGGTCCATCCCCAGTCAGAGCACATATGAGCATCAGCCCATGAGCCATCGGACACGCGGAACAGCAAATCAACACTCCTCTCTCTCTTCCCCCTCCCTCTCCTCCCTCTGTCCCTTCCTCTCTCTAAAAAAAAAAAAAATCAATAAAAATTTAAAAGCAGGCACTCCAGCAAGCACGTGCACACTCCTGTTCTCAGCGGCTCTCTGCACAAAAGGTGGAGACGGCCCACGTGCGTGTCGGCCGTGGGGTGGACACGGCACTGCCCAGCCACGCAATGGAACACTCTCTGCCATAAAAAGGACCGAATTGCTCACAGACGCTAGGGCTTGGATGGACCTGGAAAACTGTTCCGTGAAAAGCCAGACCCAAAGGTCACGTGTTGTAGGATTCCTCTCCTGTGGAACACCCGGAGTAGGCAAACCCAGAGAGTCGGAAGGAAGAGTCCCAGGTGCTGGTGGAGAGCCCAGAGGGCAGTGACCCTAGTGGTCCTGGGTCTCCTCGGGGGGATGCAATGGTTTGGCGGCAGAGGGGATGGTTGCACAGCCCTGTGAATGTTCTAGATGCCTCTGAACTGTTCTCTTTCAAATGGTTTACTTGATGTTACATGAACCTCACCTCAACTGATAAAACAAAGCTGTGGCCCAGGTAGAGACCAGGGACAAGGGCCCCCTGCACCTGGTCCCTGGAGAAGCTGCCCCATCTTCAGGAACCTGTGAGGACGCAGGAGAGAGGCCACGTGCGAGTCCCGCTGCCCAGAAGACATACACTGGCTGAGTGTTACGTGCCGAGCCCTTGACGTCACCAGGGACTTGCTGGGGAATGAGGAAGCCCACCCTGCCCTCTGGAGCTCACTTCTTGGGGCGAGGCTGGGCTGCCCTCCAGGCCTGGTCTCCTGCCTAGTGAGCCTGTTGCCCAAACCTCAGCCCTGAAGCAGGGGCTCCCCTGCCTCTCAGCATCCCCTCTCCATCCAGTGTCTAAGAGTCTCATCTTTATAGTGAGACTGGCCACTCCTCATGGGTGTGGGCTTGACCTTGGACTTCCCCTCTAATGACCCACCTCGAGAGCCCCGCCAGCTGGGAGGAAGGCAGGATTGCCAAACTGGACTTCTGCAGGAGCCTGCACAGGGACGAGGGAAGGCCTGGCGGCCTCCCTCACCGCGGAGAGCTTCTCAGGGAGGGTTGGCCTCACTTCCCCCTACGTCTCCCCGGTCTTGCACTGAATGTTCTTGGTCCTCATTGGGCCAAGGACCAAAGGAGGAATGTCACTCAGGAGAGTCAGAGCTCCCTGGTCTCAGCAGCCCGGGGCAGAGTGGAGCACTTCTCAGTCAGAGCCGGTGACGGGCACATCCAGCTGGGCTGCTCAACGAGACCTGGAGAGACCTGGAGCCTACGCACCGTGTGTGTGTGTGTGTGTGTGTGTGTGTGTGTGTTGGGGGAGGGATCTTGGGGCTCAGCAACATGTGCTGAAGTGTAGCAGCTGATCCTACATCCATTAAAGCTGGGCCTGCCTGGGCCTCTGCAATTACACCTGTCTCTCCCTGGCCAGCACACACCTTCGACAGCCTCCCCGGGGAAATAACAGATTGTCCCGCAGCCTCCAGGAGCAGAGCCTCCGGGGTGGGGGAGGGGAGGGTAGCCAGCAGGCTGCATCCTTAATGGGGAGGCTTTCTCTGGGCCCCAGGGGAGGGGCTCTCGTTCTTGGCCCTGCATTTTCTCTGCCTTGTGACAGGTCGGCAGGTTCTGGGAAGAGAAAATGCAGTATTCTAATGTGTGTGATGACATGCTGGCCACATGCGGTAAAACTTCCTGGGTGTATAAAATGGGAAAGAAACAGGTTTTCTGTCGCCTGCAACTATTTGGCAGCGTTAAAATATGACCCGTTGGAATCCAATATGCTGCTAACCTGCACGGGTGGTGTTGAATCTCGCAGGCAGGGGGAAGCGGCGGGGCGGGCAGCCCGGGGCACGTGGGTAATTCAATCCCACCTGTCTCCAGTTCGGCATCTGTGCTGCTTACAAGGCGGCACCCGCAGCGTCTCTCCCTCCCCACCGCCTCCTCCACCCGGGGTGGGCTGAGGTCCTGGGCCCTGCTTCCCTCTCACTGCTGCTCAAAGAAATCTCGTGTGACACCGCACTTGCCGAGTTCAGCTTGGCTACCCGGGCCACGTCCCGAGAGGTCAGGCTCTATCCCAGCACACGGCCCTTCCTCCAGGACACGGAGGCTCAAGAACATTCCAGATTCCCAGAGGCATCTGAGTTTGTGCCTTCCGGCCTGTCAGCCCAAAGAGGTAGGGGAGCCCGCTAGTCCTGTGGCCTTCTCCTCGCCCCTGGATCTGCTCTGGAAGGAGAGGGCGCAGTGGGGGAGACCTGGGTATGTCACCCAGACCCTGGGCTCTACAAACACCAGGGCTGGCACCGGGGTGGAGGTCTGCTCACCTGCTGGGGGACTCGGTGACAGGGGTGACAGCAGTGGACTTGACTGAGAGCATGGCCTCTGGGGTCAGAGCAAACCTGGCTTCATAGCACCTGTGACCTTGGGCAACCAGCATAGCTTCTCTGGGCCCCAGTGTCTGCGCTGAGAAAGAGGCGGAAGGGCCTTGCCCTCCTGTGGCTGTGAGTGCTGGCCCGGGACCCTGATGGCCATCCCTCAGGCCGCCAACCTGCTCCCAGGAGGCAGGAGATCATGGGGACCTGCCCTCTGAGTGCTGCATTTGGGCTGGGGGACCCTCTTCCCACTACAGAGCTCCCCAAGAAGGCCAGCCCTAAACCTCTCAGGAGGGCAGAGAGCTCAGGGCTCAGTAATGTGCACTGAAGTCCAGCAGCCGCTCCGGCAACCATTAAAGCCGAGAACACTGACGCTAGCTGTGTGACCCGGGCGTCTCTTCGTCTTCTAAGTCTCAGTCACCAGTCAACAAGCCTGTGGTCACCCAGACCCCTCACCACGGCGCAGCCTCCTCCTCGAGCGGCTTCCCTGAGCCCGAGGGAGCCGAGCCCAAGGGTTCCCGCCCTTCCTGAGCCTCTGTGCAGCCTTTGTGATCAAATATTGTTATATTTACCTAAGGATCTGTTAGGAAGCAATTTTTGAGATGATGAATATTTAATACAATATTTAAATATTTAATAGGAACTTTTCCCAAACCTGACTTAATAATCCATGTCACAGGGAGAGGAAAATGGGGATTGTGTTTTAACATTCTCACTTCCTCTGGTTCCCTCAATGTTTGCTGGCCTTTTTTTTTCCTTCCTGTGGCAGAGTTTTAATTATACTCAATATTCTAAGAAATGCTTTTCTCATTAAAACTTAACTGTCGCCGACAGCAAGGTGATCAGGGGCTGGAAGGTGCATCGAGGAGGAGATCGTTTGGAGTGGAAAGGGCCCTGGCCTGACTCTTCTACCTTCCAGTTGAGGCAAAGGAGGGGCCCCTCGGCCGCAGCCCGGCCTGAGGGTGGGGCAGGCCTCTGTGGATACGCCCAGGCTCTGGGCCCCAGGGTGCCCATAGCTCCATTCCCAACACCATCCTGACTCCCGAGTATTGGTGCAAATCCAGGCCCAGCCCCCACCCAGCAGGGCTGACCTCGGGGGACAGCCCAGCCTCCGTCCCTCCTAAGCCATTTGTAGCAGCGGCAAATCGAGATTTTCATCATTTAGGAGGTGACCTCAGACCTTCCTGGAAGACTTGAGAAATTCAGACCCAGTGCAAGACCCTTATAAAGTGAGGGTGGGGTGACCGGAGGCTGGATCCCTGTTGACGGCCAAGTCCTTGCCTGTGCTGTGTGCTCCACCTTCTCCTGGCTTCTCCCGATTCAGGCAGCCTTGTGCCTCCCAGCTGGGGGTCAAATAAATCCTCCCACCCTGTGAGGGGCCGTGGGACAGCCCTGCTCCCTACTGGCAGGGCCTCTTCCACGTCCGGCGTCACCTCGAGCAGCTCTGCTCTGGTCAGGCGCTCAGCCCTGTAGGCTTCCCCACGCAGCTCACAGCTCCCTGCGGGACCTGGGCCTCATTCAACGGACCACCCTGCAGACTCGGCTGCGACCACAGCTCCCACGGGCTTACCCTTCGTCACCAACTCTACCACCACCTGTGGGACCTTCCCACAGTATGCAGCACACAGTGGGCCCTCAGAAGCTGCTTGTGTCCCTCTCAAATGCCGGGGCAAAGGTTATCCTTGGGCAGGGTGCCTGGACGCAGCCCCAGGCCACACTGCACAGGAAGGGCATGACGGGTGAAGAGCTGGTATGTTCAGGGTGCCAACTCTTTTAATAAGGGGCCTTTAATTGTTCAGCAGAACAGTGGAAGAGCCCAATTCAGCAAGGAGAGAGAGTTTTACTGTCACTGACCACTGGTGGGTATCCTCCATGGGAGGGAATCGGCTTCTCCCTGCCCCCCAGCACCCTCAGCCTCCCGCAGTCTCTTCCCAGGGGCCTGAAAGACAAGGCAGCTGACTGCTCACGATGTGTGAGCCCAGCTAGATGGGGAATGATGTTTCTAGTTCTCGCATCCAGGCAGCAAGTGGGCAGCAGGCAAGGCCTCCTCCAGGCCTGCGTAGCCAGGGCCCCTGCAGTAGCTTGGTTCCCTGGCGACCCTGAACAGGAGACCAGGAAGTCAAAATGGGAAGAAAAGAGCACAGGGACCTGAGGGACAGGGCCGGTTTGCATGTGCCCACTCCTGCCTCGAACCCTGTTCTCCCCTCTCCCCAGCCACCCCATCTCCTGCAAAGCCAGCACTGGCATTGCCCGGCTAGAAAGCAATGCGGCTGCTCTGGGGTTCCTCCACTGACATGACCCTCAGTCCCTGCCACTGCCTTTGTCCTTCCCTGTCTCCCGTCTCACTCAAGGCTGCTAGAAGGCAGGACCACGCTCCCAGGGCCTTTGCAGAGCACATGCCAAGCAGGAGCTCAGTAAATGCCTGGACCTGAGGTGGTTCAGGTCCTGATACCAAGAAGATGCCACCCGGAGGCCCAGGGCTGGGCATTCCTGCCCTGGCCGGTTGCTCTGGCGCATCCTCGGTCTCTATGAGGCTTCCGAAGCCACCTTGACTCAGCATCCAAGAACTCGGCAAGTGCGGCCAAGGCCGGCCACATGCCAGGCCCCATGCCAGGTCTGAGGATGCACAGGACCAGAGTGGCCCTGGGCACCTACAGCCCATGGGAATGGGGAGCAGAGGTCCGGCAGACCATCATGCACTCGGGGGAGTCGCACCTGTGACTGGGTCACACAGAGGCCTTAGTGCTCCATAGGGCTGCCCCGGGCCTTTGACCTGGGCAGGGAAGCAGTATACGTGGGCATCAAGGACTCAGGGAGAGTGCCGCCGGGGGTGTGAGGTGGGGCAGGAACACTGGTGGGAAGAGGTGTGCGAAGACCAGGGACTGAGAGGACAATAGGTGTCTGGGGCCAGAAGGTCGACAGAGGACGTGGTGCCTGGAAAGGCTGGGGAGGGGTGGGCCCTCTGTACTGGGGGATGAGGTCCCTTCTGTTCCCCAGGTGGCTGGCAGTGAAAGCTCCCTCAGGGAGTGCTGATCTGGGAAACCCAGACCCTCAGCTGGGCCAGAAGCCCTGAGGGACCCGGGCTGCGGTGCCCACCTCCGGGCCCCTCCCTGCTTGCAGCGTCCAGCCACCCTGGCCTCCTGACGGCTTCCCTCTACACCCTGCTCCTTCCTGGGTCAGCACCCCCAAGCCTTTCACTCCTTTCGCTCCTTCTGGAATGGTCTCTTGCCTTCCTCTCCACCTGCTCCTCTCACAGTCAGCCCTGGCTT